>CM076576.1:615340548-615530456 GCA_034641835.2 Pinus albicaulis
CAACCGTCCTTCCTCCTTCACCTGAAATGCAAGAAGAAACCAGCACAAAGGACAAGTTGTACAGTATATTTCTACTCTATATGTTAGTGAGATTCATATAAAACATTAAATAAATCATCATGAATGCTTTTATAACAAATATTCTTCATACATTAAAGCATACACTAACACGTTTATTTCGGGAACAGCATGATACTTCTGTATTATAAAAATAGTACGTACAAAAGTAAATGGAGAGATCACCTGATCCTTCCAAGGCCTTCGCAGACCGTCGTCCGGATCCGTCCAGCCCTTGCCTCGCTAAGACTCCTTCCAAATAAGTGCATACGAGATAACATATAAAGGGATGTGTATCTCAAGGAAACAAGGGTTTCCTGAAATGAACTGGGAAAGTGCAGGAGGCACGGGGAATCAGACTTGGATAGGGAACCAACAGAGTATAATAATAATAATTCTCTCTCTCCCCTTAGGCCATACATATGAGGTCTTTTTATAGTCCCTCCAAGTAGTTTCAGCAGTTGGAAACAGTTGGCCACGGGCTGGGGTGGTTGAACTACCCGAGTAACCATCAACCCAGCGCGAAATTAGGGATTTTTATATATTTTTTAATCATTAAAATGGCATACGCGGAAAAGTCTAGCTGTACTCGCGTATACACGCGGAAAAACACGGGCATAGTCGCGTATGAAGGATTTTCCACTGTTTTTAAGTGAATTTGTCCAAGTCGGTAGGAATGGGTGCCCATAAAGCCATGTAGCAATCATGAATCATGTCAAGGTGAGAAATGATGCTATAACAGATGCCCCCTAATATATGAGGTCAGAAGGGGTACATGATGGCCGAAATGTATTATGCACACAGAAAGAACTTCGCAAGGACAAGAGAGGACTTCACCAGATTTCAGCCTGCCAAAAACCAATGAAAGAAATCAGAGAGTCAACACATGCTGAGGCGGGCATACCCATGCTCAGTCAAAAATACATCATATATATAGAAAGTACTGAATAGATCCAACATGTATACAAGTATAACCGAACTGAAAGTACATAGTGAATCATCTGAGCAGGGCCCGGAAAGACAAGTCTGTATCAATGTCCAAGTATCACATATAGAAAGCTGATCAAAGATAGTGCAACTGGATGTCTGATCAAGTAACTGAATCTCCAAGTACCGGATCATAAGAGGTGGATCAAACGGTACAATCACGCAACTCGGGGATCAACATATAAGATGTTGCTGTGCTGAACTGCAACATATAAGGGTGGACGGAAACACTGGCAGAAACTGAGAGAACTGTCAACAGTGAACCGAGAAATGCTGATGCAACCCGAGGTCTTCACCGATCTCAACGGCACAATTCTACACACTGGGAATAAATGAGCTGAAGTCGACCATGTGAGAAATCGTTGGATTACCGGGCAATGATGTTTCCCGTTAAACAACGCGAGACAACCCACCGATAATGATAATGAGTGTCAAGGTGCCCCAGTACAATCTGACAAGTGTGAATGAATGAGTTGAAGTCGAACACTTGAAAGAGTCTACCAATCAGGAGGCAATGATGAATCCCCACTGTCGATAGCGAAGAGTCTGCCACTGATGACTGCAAACCCTAAGGTACTGACAAAAAGACTCTAGATCTTGTTCCCAGAGCAATGAGTCGGAGTCAATGGGAAAAGATCTGCTAGAAGGAAGGCATTAAGGCATCCCACATCAGTCCAGCGCGAGTGTAACCCGCAGGCCAAGATTCGGAAGGAATCGGACGAAGGAGAGTGATGGAACCAAAACCGAAGTACGTTTCCGACGTGCACAAGATGAAGCTAGCGCACGGAAGAAACCCTCTGAACCAACCAATAATGAAAGCTGACACAGAGGCAAGAAATCCACCGATAGGGTCAAATGGAAATCCAGGTACTGCACGAATCCCAAGTGTGATAATGTGTGCTGACGTCGAACACAGGGGAAACCACTCAGTCAAAGACCCATGATGATGATCAAATGCCGAGCACGAGGTCACCTATCAATGATGGAAATAGGCCCAAGGTGCGGCTCTAGGTTTGCTCTCAGAGCAATGTGTCGTAGTCGATAAGAGACAAACCCGCCGGCAAGAAGTCAATGGGGACCTTCTCAAACCAGCACGAGCAGAAGATCAAAACATCCGATGTGATAGAACATGATACTGACAAGACCGGGAAGGCCGACTGAATAATGAGTCAAGAGACACCGCAGAATGGCCGACTCAGGCTAGACTTCCCTTGAACAAAAGTACGACTCTGTGATGACCATGGCAGTAAAAAGTGACACTGTATAAGTCTGTCTTGCAGGAGGCAAAACAAACTCTCCATATGATCGGAAGAGATAACCGACCGGGGGAGAACTGACAAGTGAAACATGGTAAAGGCTGAACCTAGGTCAAACCAGAACCATCCCAAATGAAGGAAATATATATAAGTATATGTGCTTTGTTCAAGGGCGACAAACTGACTCTGTACTGCCATCAAAATAACGAAGATACATCCCGTTCCCGCTCTTTTTGTTATATTTTATTTTTTTGTCTTTTTCATAATAAGCCTGAAAAAGAATAAAAGAATGCTATGGTACAATGGACAGAACGAGTATCAAGAAAGTAGATGCGCTAGTTCCTGGGAAAGGAACAATCCTATGCTCAATGCAAGGTGGCGAAAACTGGTCAGTGATACTCAGAGGAACGTTCCATCCATGGGTACAAAGGTGTCAAGTCGTGATAGCTAAGTGCATGCAATGGTTAACTTGTACAGAAAGTCAAGGTCAAAAGTTGGCTTAAACATCGAGTCCAAATGAAGCCGGCTAAAGGCCAGGATAAACAAGTAGCCAACATGCAATGCAGTAATACAACTTAACGACACCAGGGAGCCTCTAGGGTATAAGCCAGAAAAATGATAAGTGATGAAGGAGAAGAATGAAGCTTCAACACAAAAGACATGGCGGGACTAAAGAGGACTCCCGAGCCTACATAAAAAGCAGCATGGGCAACAAGTGATAGCGAGGAACTAACTAGGAAGCCCATGTAAAGGAAGGTTCTACCATCAAGTCATGATTTAAAAATCGGCGAGTGAAATGGGTGTAATGCTCATGACCTGATGGGATCGACCCTAAGGCAAGTGATCAGTATGGAGGCTAGAATGCAAGATGCAACGGAAAGTGATTCCCTAACCTATATGCCACTGAAGATCATATACCTGCCGTGACGAGTCTGAAAACATGGGTCAAAAACCGGGAAAATTCTCGAAAACGTCAAAATGTACCTGAAACATACCAAACTAGGCACTCCCAAGCAATCAGGTTATACAGCGTAAGATAGATCGAAAAAAAATAAGCATAAGGAAATTTTTGCAAAAATTTTCAATTTTTTAGCCATAAATACAAAAATTACCTCTCAATTGGTTCATTATTGCATAGCTGATTTGGAAAAAGAGCTCTGGAGCTAAAAACTTGTTTCGTCAAATCAGGGACAACCGACCGTCGGAATTCAGCGAAACTTCAGGTAGGCTCCTTATTCATCCTGTTTAATCATTTTGTCCGTTTAAAAATTAAAATTAAGTGAATTTTTGCCTAGAAACCCTTCTTAAAAAATGCGTATCTGCGCATACGCGGGTTCAATGAAGTGAAGCCGCGTATACACGCGACTGTGCACAGAACAAGTCGCGTATGCGCAGGTCCATAACTCAAAAAGAAGTTTCTAATGCAAATTTTAATGAAATTTTTCAGGATGACTATCTCTTGGAGGGAACGTGAGCACAGCGCAATAGACCAAGAGGTCCTGCAGGATCGCACGGCACAAAATGTCCTCCGAAACTGTGGATTATTCAAATTTTTCAAAATGCCCAATATGAAAAGTAATGTGAGATTGCTTGAAATGCTTGTAAATTATTGGGAACCGGATCAGGATTGCTTCATCATTGATCAAATGCCACTACGCATAGAAGTGGAAGATATATACTTCATCACTGGACTCTCCAAGAGGGGAGACCCAGTGGATCTGCACGGAAAGCCCCTGGGAGGGTTAACCGTGGAGGACTATGTCCAAATCTATTGCGTAGAAAATTCCAAGAAAGTCGGCACACAGATTGCAATCAGAGATATCAGGGACTTGCACATAAAGATCCTCCTATTCACCATCGGCAGAGTGGCAGGATCTGCCTCACTGCATCAGGCGTCCAGGACGCACATGAGCATAGTTGTAGAGTGCTTAATTCATGTGTATGATTGGTGCACTGCCCTGCTACAGAACATGAAACAACAACTGACCTCCATTCGCCAAACAAAAACAAAACACTTTGGCTATGGAACCATTTTGACCACATTCTTCTTCGAGAGAGTTCCAGCTTTGAGACCCAAAGTCATCTCAACTATCAGCAGCCCTCGGGACCCAAGAATCGCTCGTTGGGCAGACATGATGAAGAGACTGGGGGGCAGCGAGGTACCCCGAACTACCTGGGACGATGAGTTCTTCTTATGGTGGAGAGAACAGATCATCGCAGTAGATGACTATCCCTATGCCGGGATGGATTTCCGAGGAGATCCAGATCTAGTACTTCCACCCGGTGCAGCATGGGGAGCAGTCGGTAAGTTTTTTCAAAAATTTTAACTTATATGATTTTTTGGATTTTTCAAATATATATGAAAATGAAAAACAAACATGTTTTTGGATTGGATTCATAATGACTGACAAATGAAAAATGATCATGTTTCAGATGTTGGACCAGTTCGTCCTGAGGGCCTAGCACGTCACAAGCGTCGCAGAGGTGAAGTAGAGACAGCGGATTCTGACAGGACCCTCCAGGCCGTACAGAGAAACTTGGAGGGACTGACCCGCCAAATCCCTCTGGCTGCTGTGGAGGACTTGCCAGAAGCCGTCCAGAGACGGGTTGTAGGAGTACCCCGGGACTGGGTTAGACTGTTCCGCCGTGTGGCCACCGCAGTGATGTTCTATAGGAACGCTGGGCAGGGTCCTCAGGAGTAGATAGATTTTACATATTAGATGACTGTATATTTTTTTGAGACTGAACATGATGGGGCATAAGCCCAAGTTTTGTACGGCATTGATGGATCCAAAATTTTGTAAAGTTTTTTGACATACCGATGATATATATACAGCGATATTTGATGTGATGTGATAAATGTATCAAATGTATGATGTTTTTGATGATTAGAAATTATTGTATTGAATGATTAATATGCCAATCTAAAGCTTGATTAGCCAATGAGTCAGCAAACCAATTGTCAGCTCGAGGAATATGAATGAATGTTAAAAATTTAAATGACCTTTGTAACAAACGTACCCTCAAGAACAATCGTAATAAAATTGGATCTCGTACCCGATAAGTGTTGTTCAACTGCGACACCACCAGCTGGAGTCCAAGAAAACTACCAACGAATCAACACCCAGGGATATTGCCTCCGAGAGTAGATGAATGACTGCAGTGTATTCTGCTACGTTATTGGAAGCAGGACCAATGCAGACCCCTCTTGATACCAACAGCTGACCGGAAGGATAGTGAAGAACCCAAGCCGTGGAAGCTAAGTTCCGGGTGTGTCTACTAGCACCATCGGCGAAACCAAAATGACTCATGACATCAACACAACCTGCCAAAGCAGATCAAAAAACATCACCATCTCATCAAAAAATCGAAAATCAAACAGATATGTACAAGACAAAAAACTACTATATACAAAGCAAAATGCCAGGCCAAAGCCTAGGCATAATACTTCTTCAAATAGAGCCCGTTTCGGGGCTCCGGCAACTCATTCCCTTCAAAGTCAACCAAGGTATACGCTCCTTTCCTAAGGACCTTTTTGACGATATAGGGGCCATACCACATCGACTTAAACTTTCCTGCCCCCAAGGCATCTTTTTCTTGGGCATAGACCAAAACAAGGTCACCTTCGGAAAAGACCCTAGGCTTAACCGCCTTATCATACTGAACTTTGACTCGGTTTTTATGCGCTTCATTCAACGTGGCGGCATCTCGACGCTGCTCATCAAGATGTTCCAGATGAAGAAGCCACTCTGCCAGACTAGAAGTGTCAGGAAGAAGCTCAACAGCTAATTTAAGGGAAGGAATCTCGCATTCAATGGGAAATACGGATTCCACCCCGTGGACTAACTGAAACGGAGTAAAGCCAGTTGCAGTTTTAACTGACGTCCTGTATGCCCAGAGTGCAAGATATAGCATAATGTGCCAGTTGGATCTATGTTTATCAATCGTCCGTTGAAGAATTGTCTTCAAGGACTTATTCACGGCTTCCACCTGGCCATTGGCCTGAGGACAATATGGAGATGAATGCTCCTGCCGGAAACCCAATTTAAGAGCCAACTCAGCCATCATACTGTTCTGAAAGTGACTGCCATGGTCAGTGACAACTTAGGCATACCCCAACCCAGCGACAACTTGGGTCGAAGTGAAGAAAGAGCCGCGCCCTCACCATCGTTCAAAGTGAGGGAGAGCGTGCACCACTTCGTGCGATAGTTCATCACACGATACCGGTACTTGTGACCTTTTGCCGAAGGCGGGTTACAAGTAGTATAATCCATACCCCACTTTGTAAAGGGTCCGACAGTAACGACTGGAAAAAGCGGAGCTGGATTAGCGCGCATTTTTCGAGTATACACCGGACAAGGATGACACTTCTTGACCGATTCAATACAATCTTTGACAATCGAAGGCCAGAAGTATCCAGCACGCAAAATATTTTGGGCTGTAGCAAGCCCAGATAAATGACCCCCACAAGCTCCACTGTGAGAATCATTGAGCACGGCCTCAGCTTCTTCGAAAGTTAAGCAGCGTCTTAGGATTGAATCAACCCCTCGACGGTACAAAGCATCACCAATAATCAGATAACTTTTAGCTAAGTGACACAGCTTACGACGCTCATCTTTCGAAAAAGAAGAGGGAAAATTCGCAGTCTGGAGATACACGATGATATCCCCATACCAAGGATCTTGTGGAGAGATCAAAAACAAGTGTTCGTCCGGAAAGGACTCATCATAGATCATCTCCTCTCCACAAGGCAACTCGGAGATCAAATCCGCAAAGACTAATGACTTCTTGGATTTGGCAGACATGAACTCTAGATCAAATTCCTGCAATATCACAATCCATCTATTATATTTGCCCCCAATCACTCGCCTGCTGAGGACAAACTGAAATGGATTGGCAGCTGCCAAGACATAAGTTTTGCGAAGAATAATGTAATGTCGGAGTCGCTGCATAGCATGGACTGCTGCTAAGGATAACTTTTCTATCGGGGTGTATCGCAGTTCAGGCCCTACTAGCCCTCGACTAAGGTAGTAAATAACATGCTCAACAAGAGCATCATCCTCCTGAACCAGAACCATACCGATGGTAGATTCTGCTGTAGCCAGATACAAAAGAAAATCTCTGCTATAATCGGGTGGACTCAGTAAAGGAGCAGAGGTCAATGCCTTTTTCAAGGCATCAAATGAGCGTTGAGCATAGTCGTCCCAAAGAAAAGGGACTCCTTTCTTCAACAGTCTCATATATCCCTTTGTAATCTCAACATAGTTAACGATAAACCTCCGAAGAAAGTTAGACTTCCCTTGGAGACTTTGAAGTTGACGGATTGAAGACGGGGGAGGCAACCGAAGTATTGCCTCAACCCTGAAGGGATCTACCCTTATCCCTTCACTAGACACGATAAATCCCAACAGCCGACCGGATGTTACCGCGAAAACGCACTTGTTCGGATTCAAACGAATTTTATAAAAACGACATCTTTCAAATACTTGCCGGAGGTGACCTGGATGATCCATCCTCTTTCGAGAATGAGCAGCTAGATCATCTAAGTATGCCTCGATGATTTTCTTGATGTCGTGGAAGGCGTAAGACATGGCCCGCTGAAAAGTAGCTCCAGCATTTTTAAGACCAAAAGGCATTTTCTTATATGAAAACGTACCCGAGGGACAAATACATGTGGTCTTATGTTGATCTTCTGGACGGATAGTAATTTGATTATAACCAAAAAAACCGTCCATGAAGGAAAAAATTTCGTTACCGGCACACTCATCAATAATCTGATCAATGAAGGGTGTGGGGTAATTATCTTTAGGACACGCCTTATTCAGGTCTCCGAAATCGATGCACACTCGAATTGTTCCTTGCTTTTTATCAACAGGAACGGGGTTTGAAACCCATTCAGTCAGAGGAACTGGGAAAATGAATCCCGCCTTAAGCACCTTTTCAACTTCAGCTTTGATAGCTGCTGCCTTCCTAGGATTAACCGGACGAAGTTTTTGCCTGACCGGCTTAGCGTTTTCATACGTCTTGATCTCATGCTGGACCATAGATGGATCTATGCCAGGCATTTCCTCATAAGACCAAGCAAAAACATCCCTATACTCTTTGAAGAGCTCGGTATAGATTTGAACTTCTTCACGGGAACATTCACCTCCAATGAAAACGTTCTCAATAATGTTGGGATTCCTGGAGATGTTCACCGGGATAGTCGGAGAGATCACAGCCATGTTCCCTTCAGCATAAACCTGTGCTGGTGCTAAGGGGCTCAAGACTGGGTGAACAGGTCCAGGAGACCGAGGACTTGGAAAACTAGCTTCGACTTCGCTCAAGTCAGGTAGGAAGTAAGACCGATGATGCAAGTCATCCCACGGTCTCTCTATACCTGTCATTGCTTCCAGGATGGCCTCTTCAGATGGAAGAGTGGTATCTAGACAATCCTGGGCAGAAGAAGAAGTAAGCGTCCAAGCCGGAGCCACATCACCATCCAACTCTTCCGACGAAAGAGGAGCTGGATCAGACTCTGCAGTGTCAACAACAGACTGATATGCAATCTCAGCTGCAGAAATCGGGAATGCCATTCCACCCACTTGCCCTTCCTCCAAAGTGGCGGTTGGGGAAGGTAAGGTCCAAGGGTCCGAAAAATAATTAGTTCGAAAGAACTCTCTTCGAAGGGGAGCCTTGGAGGATGAAATAGCATTGATAGACACCTTAGGAGGAGGAAGATCAAAAGATCCCATCAGGGAAGAATACATTCCAACTCCCAGATTCTCGATAGGCGCCTTAGTATTGTCCAACTTAGGGACAGATGAGTCAGGAGGCTCATCCAGGTCTACAGGAGGACAGTCCAGTTGATCCACCGTAACTATCCTCCCTTCGTGGGGGAAACATACTATCCGAAATAGTGAGGATGCAATGGCATCCATATCATATATCCAGTTCCTCCCCAACATAAGGTTGTAGTCCAAGGCTGCATCTACTACCTCAACCTCTATGTTAACGGTTTTGCCCCCAACACAGATGGGCAAAGCCGGGACAATACCATGGGGCCTATGAGAATGGCCATCGAATGCAGTAAGAATAGTGCTAGATGGAACAGCTTTTGGAGATCCTAGTGTCTTCCAACATGCGAGAGACATCACGCAAGTAGAAGCACCCTCATCAACGACCGTGCGAAAGATATTAGTCTTCCGGTACGATGATTTAATATGGAAGGCCATATGATGAGGAAGTCTCTTCTTAAAATTCTTCACATCAAAGGTAATCAGAAGAGAATTTTTCGGATCTATAGCTCCAATGGCAGTGAGCAAAGCACTGCGCTGAGCCGGACAAGACTGGAGTACCTCTAAAGCTGACATAGCACAAGGACTCTGCGCTAGATCTTCTACAATCGAGTAGTTCTGGGCAGCCCTCATGTTCGGATTAATCGTTGACCGCTTAGAAGATGCTTTTGGCATCCGAGGCATAGACTCGACAGTTGGCTTCGTGATGTGAAGCGGCTCAGTAGCATCAGGAACTTCCTTAGCTTTCGAAGATTCCTCTCCGCCATAATGACGGGATCTCGTAGCGACATCCACGTGAGCACTCATCATAAAGATATTCGATGGAATTTCCCCTTCCTGAGGACCTCCAGAGGAAGCCCCAGGATTTTGGTTCGCGCCAGCAATTAATTGCTGCCCTTGGGAAAAAGGGTTTGTTAGCACAGCCTGGGAACTAGAAGAACACTGCTGAGATAACAGGCGCTGAGCATCCTGAATTTTCGGGCAAAGATGCGTGAGATGGTCTCCAGCACAAAGCTTGCACGGAAACTTAACTTTCTTTTTCTCCTTTTGCCCTTCACCAACACGCTCGTTGGTCTTATTTGCATTGCCCTTCCCATTCTTGCCCTTCTTCTTGTTATTACGTCCTTTCTTCTTCCCATCGGACTGTTGATTTCCTTTGGGTTCAGAAGATTGGACAGCATTAATGGACAAAGACTGGGAAGGTGAAGAATCAGCAGGCACAGCCTGACTAGAAGAAGCAGATTGTAAAGACAACTGCTGCAATTGAGAAAGCAGGCTGGCTGCACTACTACTGACCGATCCGACAAGTCCGTCACCATGCGGGCCAGGTTTGGGTTTCGAGAGATCCAATTTGGAGCGAGGAGCATTAGGAAAATACTTGTAAAGCATGCCAGAATGAGAATAGATCAACTCTAACTGCTGGGCCCTAAAGATGGCCTGCTCCTCGGAATATACCCCTGACATGGATACATCCTTTGAAATATCTGACTGAAGCGATTTCAAAAACCACTCGAGAAGGAACTCACCTGGAATATGGGCTTTGATAAGCCTCTTCCTTCTCCTCCATTCTTGAATATGATCAGAAATGTGAGTTGCCTCATCCTGCTTAAAATTAGCCAGGAGTTCGGTCCCAGCCTCATATCTGACGGGCAACTGGAAATGGTTAAGAAAATTTACAGCCAGTTCTCCAAATGTGGCGAAACTGCCCCCGGTGAGCTCTATATACCACTTAGCTGCATTCCCAGTTAAGGTGCGCTGAAATAATCTCAATCTAATCGAGTCGTCGATCAGAGAGTTGGAAGAGCACCATAAATGGAATGTGGTGACGTGGTCTGCCGGATCTTCACCATTCTTACCTTCAAACTTAGGAATGTCTGAAGGAAGTTTGGTTGGAACCGGAGGCCAACCCGGACTATATCGAATCGGGTCATTAGTTAACTTCGCTAAGTCTGGCAAGTTTAACGTTGCCAGAAATGGTAATCGCGGCGGAGCCTGAGAATTCCATCCTTGATGGGATGGATTTCCCACATTCTGAAAAGAATAGCCTGGATTTGATGAGGCACCAGGCTGCCAGAAAGGACCCGTAGAAAACGGAGAAGAACCTTCTCCCCACGCCGAGTTACCAAGACCCAGACTAGTTCCCCCCGCTGAAGTATTGACTGAAGAGGAAAGCCCCTGATAGGGGTTCCATGCATTAGACAGAGGAGAAAAAGACTGATAAGCACTCGATGCAGGGAAAGAAGCATTCCCTGGATGACTCACGATGAACTGATTCCCTGCCCCCGACGTTACAAACATAGGATTCCACCCCATAAAAGCAGTCGAACTTGGCCCCTGAGCCCAAGGATTGAAACTTTGGGTCTGGGACGTAAAAGGAAACGACCCTAAAGAAGGATTGGGACTAGGAATATGCCCAGTCCCAAAGGGGAAACCCTGAAAAGAAGCTGATCCACTAGCCATGTTGGACATGGGCGTAGATCCAGCTGCACCGGCGATAAAAGAAAAAGAGGGATTTCCAGCAATGGACATCCCTGAAACGAAGGGACCAGATTGGGAAGTATATGCTTGGGTGAACCCAGAGCCAAACATAGCAGTGCTAGAAGCACTCGAAGATGGAGCAAGAGTGCCCCCTAGAGCAATAGTGCCCCCCGCCTCGGGCGCGGAAATGGGGGTCCGATGCCCGCACCCGCTGTGAGAAGCCGGCGTTCTCACTGGATATCGAAAGACAAGATATGGAAGATCCGGCGGTCTCTCGCACCCGGTCCGACGCACCGACCAACAAAGGATGATCGACAGGAAGAGGAGACAGACCGTAGCGTGTGCTCGGCATATCTTTCATCCGAAAATCTTCCTCTCGAGGAAACAACACTTTCGAGGTGAACGGAACGCTCCTCCTCGAACCAAGTTAATGCTCGGAAGAATCTAAACCTTCAGACCTTAGTGGAGGATCTCTCTCCACAACGTCAGACTCTACAGGGTGAAAACCACCTGCTAGATCGCTCCTACGCCTTCTCGAAGAAGGCTCTGCACTCTCGGGAGATAACCCCCGGACTCTCCTCGAACGTCGAGGCGCTTGATCAGCCACTTTTACATATTTATTATATTAGACTCAAGAAAAGTGAAAAGCTAGGCAAGCTAGGAGCAAAGAGCACACACTAAAATCAAATCCCTGAGAAACAGCAAGCAAACAGCCTCCAAGTATTTCCGCTCCGGGTGATGAGGACCGGACACCAAAATACAGGAAAGCGAAGTATAGGGCCTTCCGAAAGTAGTCTGGGATGATTAGGGCCCAGAACAACTAGCGAAGGTATCAGAAACAGTTACGCCGACCTCCTAACGACAGCCTTTGCCGGCTCAAGCACCCAAGCTTCGCAAGGGCACCCCCAGAAGTACTGCTGAAAGTGATGCGACGTCTGCCTCAGGTACCACGGGTATTCCCCCCCGCAGTCACCTGTGTGGAACCTAGGAACAGCAACTATGGACACCAATCCGTATCAGAAGCTGGGCGTAACGGTCTTGAGGTTAGATTCAGCTAATCGGAGGGGGGGTATCCCTCTTCTTAACCTTCACTTCCCCTCGCGCTTGACTCTCGGATGAGAGCTTTCCCAGTCCACCTCACGGAGTTGGATTTCGCTCAATTAATAAACTTCTATGTTTGCTTGAGCGGCCTTGGAGAGTTAACTCTCCTCTCTCCTATTCCAAGGCCCTACAACCTAGCTAGTTGGTGATTGACACTTAATAAAACTTGCTAGTTGATTTTAGATTAAATCGCTTATTTTAAGGGCTGTTGTATTAAGTCATAAGAATATGGAGTTGAAACCAATGATGTTCTGACGCAAAAGAAATTAATAAAAAACCTGACTACATGCACATGCAGTTCTTTGTCTTTCGATGAAGAGCAATTTCTATGTAAGTTCTACGAGACTAAAAAATGTATTTTTCTTTTCGAATTACAAACTCACACGCACAAAAAATTAAGAAGCTAACTAAATGATTCAATGCACCTAATGCAAATGACCACTAGCATGTAAATTCTAAGATGCAAAAAGTCCCTTGAAACAAGGTGAAATTTCCCAAAAAGGCTCCTTCAGTTTTAACTCATCTTTTGATATCCAGAAAGCCAATTCTTGCAAACAAGAACTCTCAATATAAGACACCAAAATACTCAACAAGAAGAAGAAGAAATCAAAGACACCCTCTCCTCAAAATCAAGCTAAAAACTAGAAGCAAGAAACTTCACTAAAGTTCCAAAAGATGAAACCAAACGAAAATGAAAAAGGCAACAACAAAAACAAAAACAAGAAACACTGTTTTTTGAGTTTTTGATATGCAAAAACAAAAAGCAAAACAAATGTTTTTTGGACTTTTTAGTTTTATAAAACAAGAGCTTCAAGAAAACCAAGAACAACTATCCCCATCCAAGCCAAAACGAGACCGAATTTCAAGCATAAACTTCAACTATGCCCCCAAACCTTATAAAGCTAATGATAGCAAGATCAATAAGAGCAATGGAAGACTAAAAACTCAATCAAACAGCCAAGAGAAATAGTGCAAATTCGTTGCAACACAAAACTCCAAAGAAACAAGAAAAGTTCTTCGAAAAATGCAACAAAACCCTAGCCTATGAAACCCAAGAAAACCAATCGAAAACAAAGCAAAGAACGCAATGCAAAGCACAACACAAAGACAGGAGTGAGTCAGTGAGCAGAAGCTCTCTGTTCTGGTAAAGCAGAACAACCAAGAACGCTCAGAAAGCGATCTTGGAACTCAATCCAGGAGTGCTAGCACCAACAAGAACACTTCGCCAAAAAGATCAGTTTTCGGACAAACGAAAGAGAACCAAGACTTAAAACCACTTCTGTCACACTCCAGTAAGTACAAAGACTCTGCAGACATAGGCTTCCACAGCCAGAAAAGACCAAAAACACCAGAATCTTGAAATTTCAAATTCAGCCTAGGTATACGCGACCTTGCAGTTATGCAACAGGCGTGTATACGCGTCTGTGTTGAGGGAAACCCGCGTATACGCGGTTCCTTCCACACAAACTCGCGGGTATACGCGACTGTGTGCAAGAAAAACTGCGTATACAAAGAAAGATAATGAAAAATAAAAAGTACAAGCCTGGGAAAGGTATAAAAGCTTCAAACTGACTGCAAGAAAACAAACTGGACTGTAAAAGACAGAAGAAACTGTTGGCAACCTACCAAACAGCTGAAACAACCCAATAGGAGAATCACAAAAATGTGATCCCCAGCGGAGTCGCCAGTTCTGTTTCGGGGATTTAACACCCTAGAGGTTGGTTGGGATTCAACCTCCACAGAGCAGGGGCGTACTACTTAACAGAGACTCACACGATCATGCACAGTCATGAAAACGAAATAGAGCAGAACGAGAGGTTTACCCATTGGTCCTACGTTTGAAGTAGATCCACGTGGAGTTCAAACTCCCTGCAACCGTCCTTCCTCTTTCACCTGAAATACAAGAAGAAACCAGCACAAAGGACAAGTTGTACAGTATATTTCTACTCCATATGTTAGTGAGATTCATATAAAACATTAAATAAATCATCATGAATGCTTGTATAACAAATATTCTTCATACATTAAAGCATACACTAACACGTTTATTTCGGGAACATCATGATACTTCTGTATTATAAAAATAGTACGTACAAAAGTAAGTGGAGAGATCACCTGATCCTTCCAAGGCCTTCGCAGACCGTCGTCCGGATCCGTCCAGCCCTTGCCTCGCTAAGACTCCTTCCAAACAGGTGCATACGAGATAACATATAAAGGGATGTGTATCTCAAGGAAACAAGGGTTTCATGAAATGAACTGGGAAAGTGCAGGAGGCACGGGGAATCAGACTTGGATAGGGAACCAACAGAGTATAATAATAATAATTCTCTCTCTCCCTTAGGCCATACATATGAGGTCTTTTTATAGTCCCTCCAAGTAGTTTCAGCAGTTGGAAACAGTTGGCCACGGGTTGGGGTGGTTGAACTACCTGAGTAACCATCAACCCAGCGCGAAATTAGGGATTTTTATATATTTTTTAATCATTAAAATGGCATACGCGGAAAAGTCTAGCTGTACTCGCGTATACACGCGGAAAAACACGGGCATAGTCGCGTATGAAGGATTTTCCACCGTTTTTAAGTGAATTTATCATGGATAAAATGTTGCATCATTATAAGTTAGTTTTTTAATTGTTTAGATTAGGAGAATTTGCATACTTAGCTGACCATTTCTCAAAATCTCTTTCAAAATACCTTTGATGAAAGAATTGGACAAGTTGAGTTTATGTTTTGAGTCATTTGCTTAAAAGTCATTATCAAGCTTTGTTTCTGCTTAATCATAGTTTAGATTTGATTCTGTTTCAATATTTACAATTGCATTTGTCATTTGTCATCAACCAATTAGGCTTCACTCTGTTTTCAATCATTAGTTTCTTTCCACTAGCTTTTCATTCATTTTCCTTGTGAACATAAAACTATCAAAAGACCAAAAACATCATAAATCATCACAAAAGACCAAAAAAATCATAAAACACTAAACACAACGCATTAAGAGACAAACACCTAGGCACATACGGTGCACTTCACTTCAGCAGTTTACCAACCCTGGTTGACAATTAAATGAACTCAATTTAGGAGACTAGGTTGAGACCAAACAGGGACATAAAAAATAATCCTCTCCAAATCCTTTCAGAATATAGCAACCTTAAGAGAAACGTTGGGGAAAGTGTCCAAGATTATTTCACTAGTTTTAATAGTGTTTACAATGCACTTCCCCAAACATGAAAGCTCCACTAGGCTTGGCCTTAGCTAAATTTCCTGAACGCTTTGATCTAGACATGGCCTACCAGCTAAGAGAAATAGACCCCTTAAACTTAGAAGATATGCAAAGGGGAGCCATAAGTGTAGAGGAAAATTTGATTGAGAAAAGAGCTAGGTTGAAATCAGAGAAAAGAGTTACATACAAAGATGAAACAATGGTCTCAACCTCATCATCTGATACCAAAATTGACAACTTAGTAAGGGTAATGGAGAGAATGTTTGAAAAGATGAATCTGAATTATAGAGTGCCTCCTAGAGAAAACAAAACCAATCCCAAAATTAGAAATAGAAATCCAAATTTCAGAACAGATCCTAATCAAGATAGACAAAGATATAATGATCGGCAAATTATGCCTCCCTTTCAGCAAAACTATGTAGATCAAGAGGAAGAAAGAGAAGCCGAAAGGTTAGAAGAAAATCATGTAAATTTAATAGGATCTGACATTGATAATGATGATTTTTTCACTAAAGAAGAACAAGGGTTTCTCTCCCGAGAACAAGCTAACACAACCTATGAGAATTATGGAGATTATAGATTGGGGTTTAAAAATGGAATAATGGAGGTTCACAAACAATACGATCTTAGTGTTAGGTCTCTGTAATAAGAAATATTGGCAAAGTCCGATCACAGAGTTAACATCATTTCAACCAACTTTTGGATTCTAGGATCTAGCCCTCCTGAATCCGAAGAGGGATCTCTCCAATATGTACAAAGATGGATATTGTCTTTGAAAGCTTAGGGTAATGATATTAGGCTAGTTATGAGGTCCAAGGGTTTTGTTTGGTCTTTTCGGATGATTGAACATAATTTCTGTCTGAGGCAGAAAGATTTACATGAAAATAGGTTCAAAGGTGAGAAGTTGCAAGAAAAATAGTAAGCTTCGATCAAGAAGAAAGATGATGGCAAGTTTTCGATCCATTGGGCTATGGAGTCATAAGAGGATTTAATTGAAACATTCAGGTTCAAGAGTGATCTATGGGGCAAGTCATCTATGCCTAAGGATCTCTTTAAAGTTTGATTTATGGAATGGAATGATACAATAAGAAAGGGAAATGACAGATGCAGAAAAAAGAGCAGCCCAGGATCTGGTAAGTACTTTCAAACTAGCCAGCCTTTGACCAAGCACTTAAGAGAAACATAGAAGCAAACTAGGATCTGGTAAGTACTTTGAAACTATCCAGCCTTTGATACACTTCCAATAGAATACACATAAAAACAAAGGGAAACTTGAAGGCAACTTTTGGAGTAGAAACTAGCGGGCTGGGCTCACCATAATCCTCTCCTAGCTCTTCTTTACTTAGTTACTTCCAAGACGATCACAAAGATAACACAGAATGGCCTAAGATCTGATAAGTACTTCGAAACTAGTCAGCTTTTAACACATCCTAAGGGAAACAATCAAATAGTTGAGCAAACAGGAAAGGGACTCAGGGCTAACCTTGATTTCCTCAATTCATCCTCACACAACATATATTGAAAGTAACATTTAAAAATAACATTCAACAGTGACAAAAGGATGAGGGAACGCCAGCATCCTTGTACTTAGACCGAATTAAATCATTTTCAAATAACACAGTTGAAAGAAAACATTTAGATAAAGATTTATCAACCAGAGAAGGTTACTGATATACAGTAGGTCCTAACCCTGTTTAAACTGTTCTTTACAGTGGAAAATGAAACAAATTGAAAACAGAAACAAAATACAAGTTACAATGAGAATAACATCACCATCAGCATAGACCAGGATCCCATAAATCAGCTTGTATTGATGCTTCAAACCGGTTACAATCTTCAGATCCAAAGTTTTAATCCATCTCTCTTCACAACCTAACCTATCTGCTACAAGCAGAGCTCCAAGAGCCGATGAAACCACTATTTACAATCAAGAGTTTTCAGCTCAGTTACATAGAATGCTTCAGCAATTACATTGACAACCAACTAATCCAACCCCTCACTCATCTTCTACTGAAGTATTTATAGAAGGATGAGGAGGTGAGATCTAATAAAAAGATCTCAAGTACAATTAATGCAGAATGAAGACTTCTTGGCCCTTTGAGAGGCTCGAGGGGAAAATTTACGGGTGGATCACTACATTAACTGTGTTTACACTTATGAAGTAAGCTCGGAGGGAGATTTGTTTGACATTTGAGGCTCTGCGTACTGTTAGGGTTACTCTGAACACATTCTGTCATTAATTTTGAGGCAAAAATAACTTCTTTGGCTGCTTCGAGGAAAAATATCTGATTTAGTTCAATAAATTCAGCCTCTGATTGAGCATTTTGAAGCAATAGGTGGCACTGCAGTGGTTGAGGAATCAATTTGCCTCAAAGTATGGTGGTGGAGGCAATATGTCTGATGAACACTTTAGGTTTTCTTTTAAACTGTGTTTTAGATTGGGGATTAGGCTTTTGATAACTGTCTTAGCCGTAATCCCCGTAAAAAATGTCTTTGATCTTCATCTGCTATGATTTGTCTTCAAAACCTGATACTCTTTAACTGCTCTCTTGAATAAAACAGTGTCTTGTCGATGTGCAGGGCAGCGCAGGGCTCTTTAGGTTATCAATGCTCATGAAACATCGATAAATCATTTGATACAAAGCCCGTGAATGGTTCTTTTAGATAGCTCGAAGGCACAGGAAACGTCTTTCCCAACCCTCGGCTCTCCTTCATTCTATAATGGAAAACCATTAAAACACCTGCAAAACACAAAAACAGTTAAGAAATCCTGCGGAAATAGGTTTAAAATGCTTCAGATGGCGGGGGAGGAGCATAGCCGTCGGATAAAAATATCTAACGGTGGAGATCGGTGCAGAATAGGCAAAGGAGAGCGGGGAGAAGAAATAAGGCGGGGTGGTTTTGGACCGTCCGATCTGGACACGTGGACGGTCTAGATCTAATCGGAGGAGCGCAATCGGGGGTAAAACAAAAACGCATGCGATTGAAACATTGCGATGCGATTTTGCGCGGACCGTTGGATCAAGGATTAGATCAACGGTCGGGATTGAATCGGGGATTGGCAATCGGGGGTGAAACATTGCGATTGCGATTGAAACATTGCGATGCGATTTTGCGTGGACCATTGGATCAAAGGATTAGATCAACGGTCGGGATTGAATCAGGGATCGGCAATCGGGGGTGAAACATTGCGATGCAATTTAGCGATAATCGTTGATTCAAGAACGAGATCAACGGTGGAGAACCAATCGGGGGAGTCGCGATCGGGGGCGAAACAAAACGCATGCGATTGAGCGCAGGCCCTCGATCTAAGAATGAGATCAACGGTGGAGAATGGATCATGGATGGCCGATTGGGGGAACAAAACAAATGCATTGAAAGAAAAACTCCGATGCGATTTTGCGCGGACCGTTGGATTAGGCATACGATCAATGGTGGAGATGAGCCGAGGGAAAAAACCCTTGTATATTTTTATGAAACCCAAATTTTTGGAATAGTCAAAGGTTTTTATGGATCGGGCGGAAGAATATATATATATAAAGCAGACAGGCACCCGACTGCAGGGCCTTCGGATATATGGAATGTAATATGCCCGGGGCGTATTTAAAACAAAGGGATCAATTGAAATCGGGCCATCAGGCCTGGTCATTCCGATCAACCTATTTGAAATGTTGCGATGCGATTGGCACCCGGGGTCCTTAACACTTGGTCCCGGGGGAAGTCATATGAGACAGGGGCGGGGGAAACTTTTAACATACGAGACCCAATCGCATCGGAACTTTGATGCGGGTCTTTTTGATCTACCCATTTGATTTCTCCGATTGTGATTGCGCGATCGGTGTTTCAATCAACCCATTAAAATATTAAACACGTGACTTCAAGTTTTTAAGTTGAAAGTTTGGATAAGCGGGTTTTGGGTTTTATAAATAAAAATGGGTTTTTAACTATGGGAAAGTGATTTTCATAAATGGAAGAAGAGGATTTATGAAAACAAGGAAGTTTGTGGAGAAAAAGGGGAGCAGATGAAGGTTTAAGAAGGGGGAAAATGAAGGTCTTTCAGCAGTCTTCTACTTGGAATCAGCAGAATTAAGAGGAACAATAATGAGGATTTTGGACAGAGGCATGAGGCCTACAAGGAGTCTTCAAGAGCCAACAATTTTTAGTGATAAAATTTATTCCTTGGAGGCTCAAAAATATTTAGCCACCTTTTGGTATAACAAAATATTACAGGTGGCTAACAGTGGCTCCACTTGGGGATGGTGCCTTCTTGAAGGCATCAAGAATTTCAGACTTGCATCTTCTGGGAGGCTGATTAGTTGCCTCATCCATTGGGTTGCTCTTCTCTGATTGAATGATCTTCTTTTGCACTGGAAATGCTAACAGCCATGAAAAACAATGGATCTTTCATCAACAAGATTTCTACCTACCCAATCCTACAGATCTAACATTTTTTCTTCATCAGAGTGCACTTGGATTGGCAAACTCTATTCACAACATTTTATTCTTTTGAAAGCAGGAAACCTAATTTATTTCTACTCCTTATTTCTCCCTGAATCCAGATTAAACAGTTGAGCTCAGATATTTCTCTACCTAATCTACTGTCTGTTGGGATTAAACTGTCCAACAGACTTTCATTCTCTAAATTCTACAACAAAAATTTAAAAATAGTCAAGTCAAGTTTGAGCTGTTTGACTTGCTATGATCTATGGCATAAGAACAAGCTGCACATAGATTATTATTTTGCAGAAATTTAACATCAAAAATTGAAGGCTTAAGATCTGAAAGCTTCTTATTATGGCCTTCTCTCTTCTTTTCATAGCTCTGATTTTTCTTTTTTCTGTGAGCTATCTCTTCCTTGATATCTGATTCAGATTTTGGGCAATTTAGAACCAGTTTTTCTCTTTTATGACTCAGAAAATAAAACAATTTTGAGTCATCTCTCTTTGGAAAATTTTGTTCAGATTTTAAGTTTGTTTGAACCTTAATTTCTATCCTAATCTATCTACTAATGAGCCAAGATTAAACAGTTTTGCAAATCAAATTCGCTACCCTATCAGCAGAAAATTGAAAGCTAATTAGTCAAGATTAAACAGTTTGACTAATTAGAAGTGTGTTTTGAGGAGTGGCATTTGAGCTTGCACACTTTCAGATTAATTTCTCTTTTGGCATGGGGCTGTGCCTTTCTTGTTTTCATTTCTGCCCTCTTTTCATTTTTTCTCTGTTTTTGTATTTTTTTATTTTTCACAACCTTGAATGCAATGGTGGATGAAATATTCACAATGGAAAAAGAAAAATAAAAAGGCTGCAGAACACAAAATGGTTTTAAGAAAGGTAATGCTTAAGCATCCTGCCATTGACAAGACCCCCAAACAATTCTGTTCCATTCAGCTCTTGTAAGAAGAATGCATTGTTTCCAGCAACTGAATGAATAGAGTAAGGGCCAAGCCATAGATTGTCAAATTTACCATGCTTTCCCTTGTCTTCCCTCTTTGAGTCCCACTTTAAAACTTTGTCTCCAACCTTGAAACTGCTGGCCTTTGTTCTTCTATCTTCTTGATATTGTCTTGTTTCTGCAATGCTTTATTATACACTTCCTCTCTGGTTTGCTGAAGATGAATGGTCTGATTTATCCTTCTGATTATGTCATTTTCTTCAGTCTGCAACTCTTGAATTAACTTCATAATTGGTACACCGAGGCTGTTAGGAAAAATTGCATCTGTACCATACACAAGCTGGAAGGGTGATATACCAATGGATTTCTTCAATGTTAATCTGTCAGCCCAAAGTGCATGGATGAGCTTTGTGTGCCAAGAATTCTTGTTGTCCTCTAACAGTTTCTTTATTATATTCACTAAGCTTTTGTTGGAAGATTATGCAAGTCCATTACCTTGAGGGTAATAGGCTGTGGAGTGTCCCAATGTTATCTGGTACTTGTGACAGAATTCCACCATTTTCTTTGATCCAAATGCTGCTGCATTATCTGTGATGATCTTAGTAGGATAGCCAAATCTGGAAAGAATATTGGTTTCTATGAATTTTATGATAACCGAATCATTGGCCTGCCTACTAGGAACGGCTTCTATCCACTTAGTGAAATAGTCTGTGGCGGTAAGAATCCACCTGTGCTGGGCAGAGGAAGGTGGATGGATTTCTCCTATGAAGTTAAGTCCCCATTGTTGAAAAGGAGTTTCAATAGTAATTGGATGCAGAGGAAGGGGTAATAATTTTCTCTTGCCCTCAAACACTTGGCATTTATGGCAAGTGGTGGTCATCTTATGAACATCAGGAAAAAGAGTGGGCCAATAGAAACCAGCCCTCAAAATTTTGTTGGATATTGACTTCCAGTACAAATGACCTCCACACTCTCCTTCATGGAACTCCTGCTTAATTTTTTCTGCATCAAACTCAAGCAAACATTTAAGCAATATACCACTCGCATTTTTCCAATAAAGACATTTATCAATAATGCAATAGTTTACAACTTTTAACTTTAGGAATCTTGCCTTTGTTTTGGATAAACCAGGAGGTGTATTCAGATTAAGAAAAACATAAACAATATCAATATACCAAGGAGAATTCACAAAATGATCTTCAACAACGGGAGTTGAGAGTTCTTCTTGGTTATCCAAATCATCGATCATATTAATATCAAGAAGTTCACAATTTGATTCTTCCATTAATTTAGCTAGACCTTGGCCTTTGATGAGCTTAGTGGGTTTAATCTCTAAATCATATTCAAGAATAACAGCAATCCACTTACCTCTTTTACCATCTGGGTCCTGTGTTAGAATGTCCTTAACAACTTAATTTGGGACAAAGGCAATGATGTGTGAGTGGAGGATGTATACTCTGAAGTCCTTTAAAGCCTTAACTAAAGCAAAAGCTTGCTTTTCCATGATGTTATACTTCAAAGGGGCATCCCTTAATGCCTTGCTAAAGAATGCAATGGGCTGCTCTTGTCCTTGTGGATTTTTTTGTAGAAGGACAACAGCTATGGTATGTTCTGATGCAAATGAGAAGATATAAAAATCCTTTGAAAAATCAGGACTTATGAGAACCGGTGTTTTGGTTAATGCTTGTTTCACCAGTTCGAAGGATGTCTTTGCTTCCAGGGCCCATTTTATCCCTTTCTCCTTCTTTAACATGTTTGTGATATTTCTAAGGAGCTCAGCCAAGTTGGGGATGAACCTTCTCAAAAAGTTAATCTTTCCAATGAAAGACTGCAACTCTTCGATGTTTCGAGGATGGGAAATCTGCAATATAGCCTCGATCCTCATGGGATCAATCTTTATACCCTCTTCTGAAATGATATGCCCAAGAAGTTTACCTTCTTGGAGACCAAATAAAGTTTTCTTAGGGTTCAAAGATATCCCAAACTTCCTGCACTTCTCGAAAACTTTTCTTAAATGTTCTAAATGTTCTTCATCTGTTTTTGAAAACACGGTTACATCATCAAGATAGATAATGATGAAGAAGCCCAATTCTTCCGAGAATGCTATGTCCATGGCTCTCTGAAAGGTTGCTCCAGCATTCATTAGACCAAAAGGCATTTTCACATACATGAAAGTGCCCCATGGTGTAGTAAACGTTGTCTTTAATTGATCATTAGGGTGGACTAAGACTTGGTTATACCCTGAATAGCCATCTAGCAAAGAAATTCTTTTAGACCCCACCACCCTTTGCAAAATATGATCCATCTTGGGTAAAGGGTAGTTGTCTTTCAATGAAGCTTTGTTTAAATTTCTGAAGTCTATACAAAGCCTGATTTCTCCAGTCGTCTTCCTAACTGACACCAGATTAGATACCCACTCAGAATATCTAATAGGGACAATAATACCAGCATCGTGCATCTTCATGATTTCCTTCTTAACCAATGGCAACTGGATAGGGTTTATTCTGCGCAGTTTCTGTTTGAATGGTTTTTGGTTCTCTTTAAGAGGAATCTTGTGCTGTATTATTTCAGTGTCATAGGATTTAAGATCTTCATAACTCCACGCAAAAACATCAGAAAACTCCTTGAGTAGCTCTATGTATTTGAGTTTAATGTGAGCTGGCAAAATTTTGGACAGTTTGATCATTTTTCGGTTTTTCCTCACTACCTATATTGCACTCCTCTACTTCAGTCTCTACAGGTTCCAGTTTTGGTTTATTGGCCACATCGTTAAAATCAAACAATTCTTCTAGAGGGGCCAAACCCTTGGGCAAACTATCATCCTTAGAATGCAGAGTTTCCAATTCCTCTGTTTCAGATTTTGCACTCCATTCTGTTTGGTTTGTAAGTTTGCTAGTTTGAAGGTTAATGTCTATAAGCTCAGGAGACAGTTCTTCTTCACCAAGAAAATTTTCTTCACTGCAATCTGTATCATAATCTGAATCTAAACTATGGAGTTCAAATTAATTTCTGAATTGCATGAAGTCTTCTATTTGTTTATCTCCGTCAAACACCTGCCAATATTTCTTATTATCCGGGACAGCTGGTTTGAATTTTATCTGAGACGTGTCATCATATAGTATTGGGCAGGTTCTAGCAGCAAAGGCTAAATTGTGGGCTGCAATATTTCTTTTCCTCGGGACAAAAATCAGGTTGGACTCCTCAAATGTTTTCAAAAGATCCATGACATCATTTCGGTAGGCCCTAAGTCTGGGGTGATTTGCATTATACTCCCCATTAACTTGCCTAATGATTAATTCGGAATCGCCACATACATTGATTCTCTTGGCACCTAACTTTTTCAGTAAATGTAAGCCTAAGAGCAGGGATTCGTACTCCGCTATGTTGTTGGAACACTAAAAGTTTAATTTACATGAAATACATTCTGTATGATTGTTTTCAGTGTTAGTGATCTAGACACCTGCACCAGCATTCGTTCTGGTGCATGACCCATCAAAATACATAGTCCAGAGAGGAACATTTTCAGTTTTATTATTTTGGTGTATCTCCTTTATATAATTTGATTCCTCAAGTTTTTCATCGGGTTGAGGATCGTCTTCTTGATTTTCAAGTTTTAAGTTTAATGGATTGATGACTTGCAGTTCAAGACCTGTGTTTAGTTTGCTAGGATTTTTAGACACAATAGACTGTTTCGGCAGTTCAGCGTTGTGTTCCTCTTCCTCCGTTTCAGCCATTGATTCTGTTGAAATGATTTGTTCTGTAAGTGTTTCATCATTAAACATGATAAAAGAATCAAGGTTCGTGCTTACATCGTACAAAGGAGATTTTTGAGGCTGGTCTTGACTTGTCACTGTGTACTGCATGTGGGTTTCCCTGTAAAGTCTTCTAGTCTGATTAAAAATAGGGATAGTCGCATAGGTCATGTCCATTTGCATAGTTCCCTGTAACTTAGCCCCCCAAGATCTTGATAAAAGCATTCCATAGTTTGGGGGTACATCAGCCAAGACAACATCCATGACCAAACATTTGGCTGGAATCTGGGCTAAGTTAACACAGAGATATTTTATCAATCCTAGACATTTAACTCTGCTTGAGTCAAAGGAGTACAAGTCTTTGTAAGGTGTTGTAATTTCAAGACCCAGACTTTCCATTACATCTTTTGGCATTAAATTATGGGAAGCGCATGAGTCATGCATAGCATTGTGCAGAATTTTATCATGAATGTTTAAGCTTACGTAAAAGGGAGGGACAGGACCCTCTTGAAACTTTCCTTCAATCTTTGGACCAAAAATAAGCTCTGGTTGGTCATCATTAAGATTGAGTGTATCTTCATTATCTTCTAAGTTCAAAGCCTTCAAAATTTTGGACCTATATACATGTTGGGCAGCTAACTCAGTCAAAGGGACAGAAATTTTGATCTTTGAAATTTCTTGTTCCAGGCTAAAAAGGTTTTGACTCTTTAAAGCATTGATTTCAGCCTTGTTTACTTCCACTTTATCAGCAATAACAACTTGCTGATTTGTTTTATCTACAGTTGGAAAACTTGTTTTACCAGGAGTACTAGCCGGGGTGTTAGTACTGCAAATGTTTGCACTCTGTTTTTCAATATTCTAAGTGTCTTTCTCTTTACCACTACCAGAATTAACAGCCATTGTTTTGTCTTTTTGTTTGATTGTCTTCGACTGGGTTGCAGTGCTGTTTTGAGAAGATTTGTCAGAGGTTTTATTGTTGGGGATTTGTTGATTAGATTTGCTTCTGAGTTCATATTCCTTTGAAGGTTCTATGACAACGTTTTCCATGTTTTGATAATAATTTTCATTATCATCTCTTTTATCATTGTAAGGCGTATAAAGTCCTTGTTTTTTATCATAATGAACCTCGAATTGATCATCATCAACCCCGAATAAGTTTATATCATCGTCCTCTGTTATTAGATATGTTTGCTCAACCTCACTTAAAAAGTTTTGATGGAAGGGAGGAGTGATATGTTGATCATCTTCCCTAGGCCTATTTGGAGGCTGATTTCTTCTAATATTCTGATTCTGGCTTTGGTTTCTGTTTTGAGGAGTGTTTTGATTTAGACTTGCTTGCGCTTTCTCTAGAATGCTCATTTTCTTCATCATTTCTTCCATAATTCTTTCCATCTTTGAGCTTGAAGTAGAAGGGGTGGGTTCCTCTCTAAAAGACACTCTCTTTTCTGTTTTCATCCTTGCCCTTTTCTCCATTAAGTTTACTTCCACAGAAAGGGCCCCTCTTTGCATGTCTTCAAGGGTTGCAAAATCTCTTTCCCTGAGTGAATAGGTCATGTCAGGATCAAACCCTTCAGGAAATTTGTTTAAAGATGAGCCCTCAGGAGGTTTCAGTTCAGGGGAGAGTGCATTATAGACACTGTTAAACCTGGTACAATAAGCTTGTACACTCTCCCCAGGGTTCCTATGGAGATTGTTATAGTCGGCAAGGACTTGGAGAGGGTTCTTCCTTACTTCCCATTTGTTCAAGAATGTTTGATGGAAGCCTTGGAGATCGTTAATACTATGGGGGGCTAAACCTTTGAACCATTTTCTTGCTTCTCCCCCCAAACTTTGAGCAAATAGTCTAAGTTTGACAGAATCATCATCTATTTCATTTCTGTCAAAGTAGTCATTCATCTTGTCCACATGTTGAGATGCTGTTATAGTATTGCTAGCATCATACAATGGAATTTTGGACTGATAGTCCTGTGGAAGATTGACTAATGGTGTAGGAAGGACTAAGGGAGCATACCATGCTGCCATGATACATGGTGGATTTACAAGAGGAGGTGTGGGTTGAAGTGGAGTGGTTTGAACAGTGGATGATGGGTGAACATAAGTGGATGGAACAACAGTAGATTTCTGAGCTGATCTTGGATGAGAGGCACCTAAATTGTGAAGGAAATGTAAATCGGGGAGTGTTGTGTAGAAATTAATTTGAATAAATCACTTATTCAATGAAGTGCTGATCACACATCGATTTCGAATTGCATGCATAACACATAATCTCTTCTCTGATTAATTGTCACATGCGGAAATAATAGAAGCGATAGCACATCAAATCATCACACACATTAACACAGTATGTATGGGGAAAGCTTATAGCTGAAAACCCCGCGGCTATAGTATATTATAAATGGAGAGAACATGCAGCAAATACATAGTACAAACTCCTCACAAGTACTCAGTACTATCTCCCAAAGCTACACAAAAACTAGCTTGGTTTTGAACAAGTCACAAGTTCAAAACACACCCACTACTTCTCTGCCTCTATTGCGCAATCAAGGCTGGTCTAAATAGATATCCAGGTTCGAATCTCACTAGCTTCAACTGCGCAATTGTCATTGGTAATTTCCTCCAAGTGTGGTGCAAATCTCATGCACAACTGATGTCGCAACTGATAGCTAACTCAACCCTTTCATCTATCTCTTTCACTTGTCGCCACTGAACTGTCCATGCACTGAGTTAAACTGATGTGTTCTTTAGTTGAATAATGAGTTAATAATTAGTGAATTAAATAATATTTAATTCACACAGCTCATCTCTAGTGTATTAGCCAGTTAAACTAAATACAACTAGTTCAACTAGTTAACCAGAACACCACCTCCATTAACTCCTCAATCAACTCCACCAAAACTCTGCCACATGAGTCTAACTGAAGTCTAACATGCAAGATGCCATCAAACCCTAGGAACCATGTGATTCCTCTGTCAGATGCATGCGCCACATCTGTAGCTCGAACTGAAGTGCTCCAAGAGAGTAAACTGTTGTTTATAATCTAAATATTATTAAGGGTAAATAAAATTTGACTTCCATATTTTTAGGAGAGGCAGTCTAAAAATAGCCTTCGACCTCTTTGACCTAAAAAATAGAGTCCCATATATTTTTACCAACATGACACATACTCCAAGAATCTCATACATGAAATCCCTGAACCATGCTCCATATGTCTAAAAATAGACATAGTCTAAAAATAGATTTTTCGACAAAAATCACATGTGTGGTCCCCACCTAGTTTAGGTGATCACTTTCCAACTAGGATCGGGAAAGATGTTTCAGGAGGCCTCCTTCACTGTTTCTTGTTGCCATTTTCAACACTCCCTCTCAACAAGAAAGGACTGTCTTTGCATGCGACATGCAACTCCATGCATTCACCCTGCAACCTTCATAAGCGCCATGCAACTCCATGCATGCGACATGCAACTCCATGCATTCGCCATGCACCCTTTGCATGTGCCATGCAAACTCATGCATGCACCATGCAACTCCATGCATCTGCTCTGCAACTCCTCTGAAACTGAATAGGCTCCAAACAACTCAATCAGTCTTGATGCATATAGCATCTATCATCAAAGTCTTCGACTTCTGCTTGGCCAACTGCACATGTCATCAGGAACTACTGCGCTGTTGAACTCTTGCACCCATGCACTCTTGCACTTGCTGTCAACTCTGATCCGCGCTCCAGTATCCGACACTGTCACTTTGATCTGCCTGCATCACTCCAACTGATCTTGCTACTGCTGCGCTATGGGCACCTCGTAGCTAGGTTCAATCCATGAGATCCACACCATCTCATGAATCTGCCCAGAAATCTCCTCATGGGATTACTCATGCATGTCGCCCCACCTCATACCTGGTGGTATAGCTGCATGCACTCCCTCTGCCCGTCTGGCATGAAATTTCTTTGCACGAGTGGTCTCTTCCACTCCATGATCCTCTTGTGGCTGCTCCACATCCCGAGGTTCACTATCACCTGCATGCAAAACCCGCTCCCTCTCAAGCTTCAATTGCATGTCTTCCTCCCGCTTCCCAACAGTAGGAAGCTCCGTAGACATCCCATCTACTTCAAGTCTATAGAGATTCTTTGCTCGAATCCCAACCTTCTTGACTTGTCCCGTTGCCTTGTGCTGAAGGAAAACTTTCCCTTCTCTAAAGACAACTTCATACCCTTTATCCTCTAACATTGCGACTGAGATCAAATTCTTTGTTAGACTTGGTACATGCAATACATCTTGTAAAAGAATGAGTTTACCTGACTCCCTCTGAAAGGTTATGGTACCAATGCCGGTCGCATTGTATCGTCACCGTCGCCCAACTCAACATGCATCTGGAGACCTTTCTCCACCAAGTCACTGAAAATATTTGCATCTCCCGTCATGTGAAAGGAAGCGCCACTATCAATATACCACCCCGATCCCAATGCACTAGACAACATGCATGCGATCAATGAGAAGTCCAGCTCAAATTGCGAGGTAAGAGCCTCACCAGCTGCAGATCCAGCAGCCTGCTTGTTCTTCTTCTTCTTGGGGCAATTCGTGGCGTAATGTCCATGATCATGGCAATGAAAGCACTTGACCTTGGACATGTCACGCTCTTTACCATCCGCTCCAAATTGAGAAGCCTTCTCCTTGCCTTTCCCCTTCCTTGCTTTGGCAGCCAAAGCGCAGTCTTCTTCATCAGATACCTTTGATGAAGATCCATCTCTGGTAGTCCTCCTGATCTCCTCTTGCATGAGATCCGACCATAGTCGCTCCCATCCCGGCAACTTCTCCCGACCATTGACACTATCTTGATATGCATGCCAAGCCTTCGGAAGACCAAGGAGAGCCAGGTCCACCATATCCTCATCTTCGACAGGCACCCCCACACTTCCCAGCTCATGCAGTGGATACTATATGATCCTTGACTCCCTCCAACAGGATCCTTCGACACTTTGCTTGTTTCTTTCGCCATGCTTCCACAACATCAGCATCATTAGAAGTAGGCTTTGGAATCTCTTTCTCCACGAATTCCAACAGCCCATGATCATCTAATACAGCCTCCATGCGGTCCTTCCATGCAACATAATTCGAACTACCTTCCAAGGCATATTCTAGTCGCAAACCGATGAAAGACATTTTCACCGCGGCACCAAGAACACAAATCTGCAAACTCGAATTTCACCACCAGCTGATAACTCAATCGCTTCCGATCTACACTTGAGAACAAATTATTTCCAAATCATAGATTGACTGCATGGGCTTTTACCAGACCTTTCACTTTCCAAAGAAAGATGAATCTGGAGGCTATCTGGCCCGTATGCAGGCTCTGTCCGAGGAAATAAGTTTGCAATCACCGTAATAGATCTCGACAATTAATATTGCTCCGATACCATGTAGAAATTAGCTGAATAAATCACTTATTCAATGAAGATTAACCCGATCATACATCAATTTCGAATTGCATGCATAACACATAACCTTCTTCTACAATTAATTGTCACGTGCGGAAGAATAGAAGCGATAGCATCAAATCATCACACACATGAACACGGTATGTATGGTATGTATGAAACCTATTTGAAAAACCATAGCTATAATTATATTATAAATGGAGAGAACATGCAACAAATACATAGTACAAACTCCTCACAAGTACTTCAGTACTATCTCCCAAAGCTACACAAAAGCTAGCTTGGTTTTGAACAGATCACAGGTTCAAAACACACCCACTACTTCTCTGCCTCTATTGCGCAATCAAGGCTGGTCTAAATAGAGATCCAAGTTCGAATCTCACTGGCTTCAACTGCGCAATTGTCATTGGTAATTTCCTCAAGTGTGGTGCAAATCTCATGCACAACTGATCCTCCAACTGATAGCTATACTCACCCTTTCATCTACCTCTTTCACTTGTCGCCACTGAACTGTCCATGCACTGAGTTAAACTGATGTGTTCTTTAGTTGAATAATGAGTTAATAATTAGTGAATTAAATAATATTTAATTCACCCAACTCATCTCTAGTGTAATCGCTAGTTAAACTAATCACAACTAGTTCAACTAGTTAACCGGAACACAATCTCCATTAACTCCTCAATCAACTCCACCAAAACTCTGCCACATGAGTCTAACTGAAGTCAACCATGCAATAACTCAACTAACCCATAGGAAATTCGAATTTCCTTATGTCAGCTGCATGCCCCACCTCTGGGGGTCAAATTGAAGTGCTCCAAGAGAGTAAACTGCTGTTTATAGTCTAAATATTATTAAGGGTAAATAATATTTGACTTCCATATTTTTAGGAGAGGCAGTCTAAAAATAGCCTGGGTCCTAAAAATAAGGGTCTCATCTATTTTTACCAACATATCGCATACTTCAAGAATCTCCAACTGGAATCCCCGAATCATGCTCCGTATGTCTAAAAATAGACATAGTCTAAAAATAGACTTTTCGACAAAAATCACATGTGTGGTCCCCAACCTAGTTTAGGTGATCACTTTCCAACTAGGATCAGGAAAGATGTTTCAGGAGGCCTCCTTCACTGTTTCTTGTTGCAATTTTGTATGTTGATTCTCTATCCCCAAAGGGTTCACTTGTTTTGGGAGATGAAAGTGAAGGCCCAGAATCTAACTGATCTAAATCGCCAAATGACCTAGTCCTAAATGGGTTTAATAAGTCAGTTTGTGATTTCTGAAGAGCTGAAAGATTGTCAGGGACCGAATTAGCTCTTAGGGGCGATCTGAAAACAGTTGAAAATTGTATCTTAGGAGACTTCCTAAGAATTCTTTCTGGGTTATCAACTATCTCAGGTGGATCAGGGTCAGGATGGGCTCTAGTTTGAATCTTTTTGGGAGCCACTATGCTAAGTTTTAGACCCAACTAAAATAAGAAAAGTTCAACCGGATATGACAATCTTCGATAGGTCAACTAATCTGTTTTCTCACTTCTAATCCTACAGCCTTTTAGCTAGGTTTGATGGATGTTGTAATGATGAGAGTTCTTCCCAGCGGAGTCTTAAGGTCTATTCAGGATTGTGGAGTCGCCAGGTGGAAAGTCTGGAGTGTTTTTGAAGGAGTACACTGTCCACCACGGTGTTTGTGAAACATTCCTTTTCAAGGATATCTCAAAACACAACAAACTCTAACCAGAGATTGACTGGGAGGGCATTCACCAGATATGTCACCTCAAAAAGAGGATGAGATCCGGAGGCTACCTGGCCCTTTCCAGACTCTGTCTTAAGAGTATAGAGTAAAACAAATCAAAAAATGTAAACAAGATATCGAAAACTAGTGTTTTACTACCAATCTAAAATGTTTTTGGTATTTTATGAATTGTTTTTATTTGTGGTTTAAAAGAATGTTCTGACTTTGCCTCTAAACTTAGCTACGGTTATGAAACAAAGACAGTCTATCCTTATGGCTAAGCTAGCTGATTTTCCAAGGTTAGATAGAAAACTTAAAGAATCCTAGGGTTGACCTAGTTTGTCACTGATTCAAACAAGTCTCATCATGATTACCATTTCTTGGTAGTGCTTGAAAAGGCTGCTTTTTACTCACCAGATTTTATAAGATTTTAGGGGAAAGTCCCCAGCGGAGTCGCCAGAAATGTTAGGTCTCTGTAACAAGCAAGATTGGTAAAGTCTGATTACAGAGTTAACATTATTTCAACCAACTTTGGGATTCTAGGATCTAGCCCTCCTGAATCCAGAGAGGGATCTCTCCAATATGTACAAAGATGGATATTGTCTTTAAAGTTCAAAATAATGATATTAGGCTAGTTATGAGGTCCAAGGGTTTTGTTTGGTTTTCTCAGATGGTTGAACATAGTTGCTGTCTGAGGCGGAAAGATCTATATGTAAATAGGTTCAAAGGTGAGAAGTTGCAAGAAAAAAAGTAAGCTTTGATCATAAAGAAAGATGATGGCAAATTTTCAATCCATTGGGCTATGGAGTCATAAGAGGATTTAATTGAAACATTCAGGTTCAAGAGTGATCTATGGGGCAAGTCATATATGCTTAAGGATCTCTTTAAAGTTTGATTTATGGAATGGAGTGGTACAGTAAGAAAGGGAAATGACAGATGCAAAACAAAGAGCAGCCCAGGATCTAGTAAGTACTTTGAAACTAGCCAACCTTTGACCAGGCACTTGAGAAAAACATAGAAGCGAACTAGGATCTGGTAAGTACTTTGAAACTATCCAGCCTTTGATACACTTCTAACATAATACATATAAAGATGAAGGGAAACTTAAAGGCAACCTTTGGAGTAGAAACTTAGCGGGCTGGGCTCACCATATCCTCTCCTAGCGCTTCTTTACTTAATTACTTCCAAGACAATCATAGAGATAACACGGAATGGTCTAAGATCTGATAAGTACTTCGAAACTAGTCAGCTTTTAACACATCCTAAGGGAAACAACCAAATAGTTGAGAAAACAAGAAAGGGACTCAGGGCTAACCTTGATTTCCTCAATTCATCCTCACACAACATTTATTGAAAGTAACATTTGAAAATAACATTCAGCTGTGACAAAAAGATGAGGGAACGCCAGCATCCCTGTACTTAGACTGAATTAAATCACTTTCAAATAACGCAGTTGAATGAAAACATTTAAATAAAGATTTCTCAGCCAGAGAAGGTTACTGATATATAGTAGGTTCTAACCCTGTTTAAATTGTTCTTTATAGTGGAAAATGAAACAAATTGAAAACATAAACAAAATACAAGTTACAGTGAGAATAACATCACCATCAGCATAGACCAGGATCCCATAAATCAGCTTGTATTGATGCTTCAAACCAGTTACAATCTTCAGATCCAGCGTTTTAATCCATCTCTCTTCACAACCTAACCTATCTGTTACAAGCAGAGCTCCAAGAGCCAATGAAACCACTATTTACAGTCAAGAGTATTCTGCTCAGAGGCAGTTATGATACTTCAGCAATTACATTCACAACCAACCAATCCAACCCCTCACTCATCTTCTATTGAAGTATTTATAGAAGGATGAGGAGGTGAGATCTGATAAAAAGATCTCAAATACAATTAATGCAGAATTAATGTCTTCCTGGCCCTCGGAGGCTCGATGAAGAAATCATTACAGGTGTCCCACTGCATTAATGTGTTTACACATATGAACTAAGCTAGGAGGGAGCTTTGTTTGACATTTGAGGCTCTGCGTACTGTTAGGGTTACTCTCCACACATTCTGTCATTAATTTTGAGGCAGAAATAACTTCTTTGGCTGCTTCGAGGCAAAATATCTGATTTAGTTCAATAAATTCAGCCTCTGATTGAGCATTTTGAAGCAATAGGTGGCACTGCGGTGGTTTAGGAATCAATTTGCCTCAAAGTATGGCAGTGGAGGCAATATGTTTGATGAACACTTTAGGTTTTCTTTTAAACTGTGTTTTAGATTGGGGATTAGGCTTTTGATAACTGTCTTAGCCGTAATCCCCGTAAAAACTGTCTTCGATCTTCATCTGCTATGCTTTGTCTTCAAAAACTGATACTCTTTAACTGCTCTCTTGAATAAAACAGTGTCTTGTCGATGTGCAGGGCCGCGCAGGGCTCTTTAGGTTATCAATGCTCATGAAACATCGATAAATCATTTGATACAGAGCCCATGAATGGTTCTTTTGGATAGCCCGAAGGCACAGGAAACGTCTTTCCCAACCCTCGGCTCTCCTTCATTCTATAATGGAAAACCATTAAAACACCTGCAAAACACAAAAACAGTTAAGAAATCCTGCGGAAATAGGTTTAAACTGCTTCAGATGGCGGGGGAGGAGCGTAGCCGTCGGATAAAAATATCTAACGGTGGAGATCGGAGCAGAACAGGAAAAGGAGAGCGGGGAGAAGAAATAAGGCGGGGTGGTTTTGGACCGTCCAATCTGGACACGTGGACGGTCCAGATCTAATCGGAGGAGCGCAATCGGGGGTAAAACAAAAACGCATGAGATTGAAACATTGCGATGCGATTTTGCGCGGACCGTTGGATCAAGGATTAGATCAACGGTCGGGATTGAATCGGGGATTGGCAATCAGGGGTGAAACATTGCGATTGCGATTTGAAACATTGCGATGCGATTTTGCGCGGACCGTTGGATCAAAGGATGAGATCAACGGTCGGGATTGAATCGGGGATCGGCAATCGGGGGTGAAACATTGCGATTGCGATTGAAACATTGTGATGCGATTTAGCGATAACCGTTGATTCAAGAACGAGATCAACGGTGGAGAACCAATTGGGGGAGTCGCGATCGGGGGCGAAACAAAACGCATGCGATTGAGCGCAGGCCGTCGATCTAAGAACGAGATCAACGGTGGAGAATGGATCGGGGATGGCTGATTGGGGGAACAAAACAAATGCATCGAAAGAAAAACTCCGATGCGATTTTGCGCGGACCGTTGGATTTGGCATACGATCAATGGTGGAGATGAGTCGGGGGAAAAAACCCTTGTATATTTTTATGAAACCCAAATTTTTGGAATAATCAAAGGTTTTTATGGATCGGGCGGAAGAATATATATATATAAAGCGGACAGGCACCCGACTGCGGGGCCTTCAGATATATGGAATGTAATATGCCCGGGGCGTATTTAAAACAAAGGGGTCAATCGCAATCGGGCCATCGGGCCTGGTCATTCCGATCAACCTATTTGAAACGTTGCGATGCGATTGGCACCCGGGGTCCTTAACACTTGGTCTCGGGGGAAGTCATATGAGACAGGGGCGGGGGAAACTTTTAACATACGAGACCCAATCGCATCGGAACTTTGATGCGGGTCTTTTTGATCTACCCATTTGATTTCTCTGATTGCGATTGCGCGATCGGTCTTTCAATCAACCCATTAAAATATTAAACACGTGACTTCAAGTTTTTAAGTTGAAAGTTTGGATAAGCGGGTTTTGGGTTTTATAAAGAAAAATGGGTTTTTAACTATGGGAAAGTGATTTTCATAAATGGAAGAAGAGGATTTATGAAAACAAGGAAGTTTGTGGAGAAAAAGGGGAGCAGATGAAGGTTTAAGAAGGGGGAAAATGAAGGTCTTTCAGCAGTCTTCTACTTGGAATCAGGAGAATTAAGAGGAACAGTAATGAGTATTTTGGACAGAGGCATGAGGCCTACAAGGAGTCTTCAAGAGCCAACAAGTTTTAGTGATAAAATTTGTTCCTCGAGGCTCAAAATATTTAGCCACTCGTATAACAAAATATTGCTGTGCAATAATAAACCACAATAACATCCGCATCTACAACACAACTCTCATACAATCAATCTTCCCTCCTAGTCTCAATACAACAACCAACAATCAAGACAACTCTCACTCACACCTATATTATGAATCTTAATTGCAGCAGCAAAAAGGTTCACTAGAAGGAAAAATAAAAACACCTTCTAACAAAGAAAAGATACTGCCAATATCTTCCAGTTGTCAATTCGCCGACCAAGATAATGTTAAGATCTGATCCTCAGGGATATTTCCGGCTCACCCATTTTATTTGGACCATAAAAGATCAATTATTTCGTGCCACCAAGACAACTTATTATTAATGCTTGTGTTTTCGGGTCCTGCATTAACTTGTCGCTTTTGGGGGCACACAATCCGTGGATATTGGTGGCCACCCATCAAGTCCATTTGAACCCCCACCAGCAGTTATTTCAGTTTGTAAGTTTCGGCACAACTTACTATTTTTAGCAGTTTTTCGGGTCCTGAACTTCCGGAGCCGTTTTGAGGCCCTAAACGACGTTTTTTGGGTATGAAAGCGCCAGCGAATTTGTTGATCAAATTCGTCCCGACAACTATAGTCCTCGGATAGATCTTTCTAACGAGCTATTGTGCGCGTCAAACGGAGATCGGATGCCAAAGTTACGCCCCTAAAGCGGAACCACCAATTTACCCAACTAAACTTGGCGCTAGCGCTTCATCTTCCGCCATAGGTTTTGACGCTGATCTGGCATTGTTTTTCAACAATAAATAGGCCCTCGAGGCCTCATTGTATGCGCTTCCTCAGTAATTATTTCACACATCTTCTTCTCTCGTGAGATAAGCGCCAATTTTCAGTTCAGCTCATCTATTTCTATTATGTCTGTAATAGGCCTGCGAGCCTCAATGTAACACAGTTTAGAGGCCTGCGTACGCTACATCTCTTCTCAGAGATACGCTACCAGCGCCCTAGCTTATTTCCATTATGTTTGTAAGCTTATTGCAGTCATTCTTTTATTAATAAAATGAAGCATTATTTCCGCCGCATCTCTGTATCTATGGTTATATCCGTATTTTGTTGTGTTCCCCGCATAAAATCCTATCAAAAATCTAGATCTATGCATTAAAATACGTTGTTAAAGAAATAAAAATGAGTTTTCCACATGCATCCAATAGACAAGAAAAGATTGTTTTAAAGATTTTTTGTATTATGACTCTAGGAGGAGAACATAGAAAGATGTTACCAATCCTCCTCAATGGGATGGGTTTTTGTAAGTCCTAGGCACTTCAGATCTAAAATTCCTCTCTCTTGATGGTGTAGAAAACCTAGATAAAAATGGAACTGAAAGGGAGCTCATAAGCAAAAAGATATAAAAATATGACAATGATGGTGGATCAAAGTCAGACCAAAAGTATAGATCCAGAGTGATCTTTAGGCAACAAAAGGTAGTGAGTGAATGGAAAAACCCTTCTATTTATAACAAAATATTGAGTTAGTCTAGATATTGGTGCACAATTAAAATATTATTAACCAATTCTAGATTCAACTTTTATGGAATATTTTATTATATTTGTTGGAGGGAAAAATAATTTGACTTGGGTTAAATCCCTTTATTTGTAAATAATAAATAAATAAATGATTTATTTATTATTTTAAGGATGTGGTTGAGTAATAATTAAATAAATAATGATTTATTTAATTATTTATGAATGATTTAGTCAAATTTAACAAGGAATATTATTTAAATGAGGTTTAAATAATTATTCCTAGAAAATAATAAGATAAATAGTGATTTATCTATTAATTTTTCTGTTTTGGGTTAAATATGACCAGGAATATTAATTAAACTGTTGTTTAACTAATTATTCTTTGAGGAAAATCAAACAAAATGTAGATTTATTTAATATTTCCTCACGGGGTTTCCTGTTTAGACCATAAACAACTTAATAAAGGTGGTTTGCTAATTTATTTTTCAAAGTGAAAGAAATTTTACTTACGATAAAATTGGTCTTACATGGTGTACTTAGGTCCATCTAATAGTAACAGGTTAGATGACCAAAAAATGGTGTAACACACACATACAACAAATATGCTCACGACAACTCTCTCGCTTAGCCATATGCAACATGACAACAATGATCTCTACACATCACTACACCCCTTCATAAAATATACCCTCACCATACAAATCACAATATCATCATCTCTATAACACAACTCTTAGAATCAATCATCCCTCTCGAATCTCAATAGAACAACCAAGAGTCAAGACAACACTCACTCACACATACAAAAAATATGCTCACGACAACTATCTCGCTCAGCCATATGCAACATGAAAATAATGATCTTTGCACAAAACTCACTCAAAATTACAAAGCTTCAATATAAAATGCAGAGTATGTATATAGCTATCTGCTACATGTGACACTTTGCCATAACTTCTTTGCAAAAAAAATAATGTCAGCATACAAAATACAAATACATAACCCTACAATAAACTCAGTTAATACAAATCACAATATCATCATCTCTACAACACACACTAGTACATTTGGTCAAAATTCCAACACTTTTGATGTATTGTCGGAAATTTCCCCAATTTTTCTCATTTTTAATCCTACCAACAATTGTTTCTATACCAACATATAGAGACATCATCAGTATTGCGATGTTTAGGAATGACGTCGGTACACCGACGGTTCGGGACACAACGTCGGAAATGCAACGTTTCTAAGACATAAGTCAGTATTGCGACATTTGGAGATAAGGGACAAACATCAATATTGTGACGGTGTGTGGACAATCGTCAGTATTGCGACGGTTTGGGGATAAACGTCACAATAGTGACGTGTAGAGACATTAATATGATAGGGTCACATCAAAGGAAACATTAATCTTCTAGGGCCACATTGAAAGGCTAAGCGGAAAAATGGTAATGTGCGACGGAATTGGGAACATATAATACATAAGACTAATCATATATAATATATTGTATATATTATATTTTATCTTCCATTAAGGCTTATTTCATGTCATAATCTTCTTTCCCTCTCTATTCTCCTTCTCCCACAACCAGACCATCTATATGTGATTTGAATCACTACAAAGTCATCGATAGACTTCCCATACAGCTCTTTGTCAACATAAACCCCACCCATTCAAGTGTTGAGACATTGATTTGCTAGGGTTGCATCAGAGGAGACATTAATCTGATAGGGTCACGTCAAAGGAAACATTAATCTGCTAGGGCCACATTGAAAGGCTAAGCATAAAAATGGCAATGTGGTTTCTTCATGCTTCAAAATTGTTCACTTTGGCTTCAAAAATCATGTGCATGTACTCCTCGCATAATCAGTTCATGTTCTTATTTAGTTATTTTTATTATCTTTTATGTCTTGCATTTCATGTCTATTTTATAATGATTGTTGGTGATATTTTCTGAGGTATTTAGAGATCTGGAAATCAGATTGTTTTTATCTTGAGAGGTACATCTAGAGCACCTTCCTTTTAGTACAACAATTCCCTTATTTTCACACCTTAGATTGCATGCACCCAAGACACAAAACAAGGCACTTATATGATTTCTCTTCAGCCATAAGTTTAACCTTTTAACGCTAAATTTGGTAGGAAATGGGTGTAAGTTTGGCCCTTGAAATATATAAATATATTAAGAGGGTTTTATGTTTCCCAAGACAATTCCTAGCCATAAAAGCCAACATGTTATTAAGTGTTGGTTTGTTTTGTTTTGCCTTTGAGTTGCCATGCAAGTTTTTTGGTTAGATTTAGAGTTGAAGATATCCTAAGCCAAATATTTGTATGGAGGAGTGTTTCGTAAGGCTACACAACGTAAATATTACATTTGAAACCATTCATTGGGTGGTTGTAACACAAGCCTTTGAAATTAATGAGGTTGCTCACTAATTGTTTGTCTAAATGCCTCTAACAATATTTCTTTGTTTTATGCCACAACCTTACTTAAGTTGAATGTTGTTGACTTGTATTCACATTGGCAAGTAGGGTATGCTTTTAAATAATTAGTTTTTGGTCTGTAGAAATTATATAACTGATATGTTATATGTCTAAGAGTCTCTTGATCATACACTATTTGACTTCATGCACAATACAAAATCTATTCCACCATTGATCATCATATACGGAAATTAAATCAATTGCATGCACACATTAAAACCATAAAAATTCACACACATTAACACAGTGATTTACGGGAAAGCCTGAAGCTAAAAACCTCAACTATCTGTATATAATATATGTCATAGATATCATGTAACAATCCTCATACAAAGCTTCTCACAAGCTCTCAGTACAATCCAATCGCTACACACTAATCAGGCTCGATCTTGCAAATCCATGCACCGATATTTGCCACTTGCTAGCCTTCCTCTACTGCGCAATCCCTGCTGAAGAATGGCTCTGAATGAAATCGAATTGGTCCAGCCTTGCTCACACAATCCTCATTGGCATCTCCATCAATGTGTGGTGCAAAATCATGCAACACTATAGTCACAACTGATAGTCAACTTGCCCTTTCACCTATCTCTCCACTGGTCTCCACTGAAACTGTCCATGCACTGTAGTTAACTGATGTATTCTTCAGTTGATTAATGAGTTAATATTTAGTGAATTAATTATTAATTAATTCACACCATTCTCACTAGTGTATCAATGATCCGGATTTATGCAGGAACGCAACAAAATAAACACATAACCATAAATACAGAGATGCAGCGGAAATAACACTTCATTTCATTAATGTCAAAGAACTGAAATTTGCTTACAGACAATGGAAATAGAACTAGCTAGGGTACTGGTAGCTATCTCTGAGAAGAGATGTGGTGGCTACAGACCTCTGAACTGCTTTACAATGAGGCGCGAGGGCCTATTTATTATTGAGAAACACTGGAGAACCCTAAACATCCCAAAAACCTAACCCTAGGAGATGAAGCGCCAAAACTATGGGCCCCGTTTGGGTAAATTGGTGTTTCAACTTTCCAGGGACGTAACTTTGGCATACTATCTCCGTTTGACGCACATGATACATCATTAGAAAGCTCTATCCGAGGACTACAAATTTTGTGACGATTTTGATGATCAAAATCGCAACAAATCTCCTACCCAAAAAACGTCGTTTAGGGCCTCAAAACGGCTCCGAAAGTTCAGGACCCGAAAACTGCTAAAAATAGTAAGTTATGCCAAAACTGAAAAACTGAAAGAGACAATGGTGGGGGCCCAAGTGGAATAGGCGGGTGGCCACCAATATCCACCTGGATCATTCCTCCCCCCTTAGGAAGCAATGGTCCCCATTGCGTTAAGTTCCTCCATGAGATGAGGAAATTTCTGCTGAACTTGGTCCCTGGTGAACCACTTTCCTTGGTGCAGGAGTTGGCCAGCTTTGACAACCCGATATAGTTGGATCTTCTGCTGGTGAGTGCTCTTGATTTTCATGTCCATGATACAATCTGTGGTGGCCTGTTCCATGCAGTCTGGGTTTAACTCTGTTGGTGTGAGTTGTTCTGCAATGTCCGATGTGTCCAGTAGAGGTGGAAAGTAAGGACGAAGGCGATCCACATTGAAGACTGGGTGCAGACCAAGGAATGGTGGAATACTAAGCTCGAAGGCATTGTTACCTACAACCTTGGTGATGGTGTACGGCCCGTATCGGAGCGGGCGAAGCTTGCGGTGAGGTCTAGTGAGGCGCTCCTTCTGCAAATGCAGCCATACTTTGTCGCCCACCTGGAAGTTGTGTGGCACCCGGTGTTGATCATGGCGCTGCTTGTAATTCGCATTGGCTCTGTCCAATATATCATGAACCTGTTGGCGGATGTGTTGAATGCACTCGATGAAGCTACTTGCTTTGTCAACTTCAGACTGGACATGAGCTGAATCGGCCTGAGCAGCTGCAAACGGCATGGCTATGTCAATGGGACATAGTGGTTGGAATCCCAAGCCCACCCGAAAGGGGCTATGGCCAATTGAACTGTGGAGAGCCCGGTTATAACTGTGTTGTACATAGGGGAGGCTCTCGTCCCATGTGCGTGGATGCTTTGAGTTGTACATGCGCAGAATGTGTACAATCATTCTGTTGACGACCTCTGTCTGGCCATCTGCTTGGGGATGGAAAGCTGTGGACTTGGTGAGCTTTGTGTCCAACATTGACCAGAGGCTGGACCAAAATGTGCTGAGGAACCTGCTATCTCGATCTGATATGATAGACTGTGGGATCCCAAAGTGCACCCACACTCGCTCAAAGAAGAGTTTAGCTAGGGGTAGGTAGTGGAGTATATAGGCCTTGCTTCTTGATGGTCGGCTTAGCAATGGCACAAGCAGTGCAGGATCTAATGTGCTTCTCGACATCCTTTCGAAGGTTCGGCCAATAGAAATACTTCTGTAGTATTGCTACTGTTTTCTCGACCCCGAAATGCCCAGCAACTCGACTGTAGTGTGCTTCCCATATCATCTTGGCACGCTCGCTTGAAGGAACACAAAGGTGTCCCAGGTGACATAAAAGTGCATCTTGGAGGTGAAAATTTGGAACTTGCGTGCCCCCCAAGAGTGCCTTGTAAGTGTGGCCGAATTTCGGGTCACTCTCATAGAGAAGCGACCAATCAGAAGTCTCGTGCCCACAAGAGTTGAGCACGGTGGTGAGTGCCATGATCGGTGGTCGACTGAGGCAGTCTGCAACATTATTGGTGCTACCCTTCTTGTACTTGATGTTCAAATGAAACTGTTGCAGATATGTGGACCACTTCTGATGGCGATCATTCCGCAACTTCCCTTGTGTCTGTATGAACTGCAGGGGCCGGTGGTCTGTGTGGATGATTGTTTCCTTCCCCAAAATGTAATGCTTCCATTGTCGATAGGCTTGCACAATGGAATACATTTCTTTGTCATAAGTGGGATACTTGCGAACTGTCTCAGACAATGTCTCACTGTGATATGCCACTGGATGTCCCTGTTGAGTAAGAACTGCCCCAATAGCATAGTCAGAGGCATCCGTCTCGATCTCAAATGGCTGCTGCAAGTCTGGTAAGGTGAGCACTGGGGCAGAACAGAGGCGATTTTTCAATTCTTTGAATGCCTTCTGTTGAGGTTCCGACAAAAAGAATTTTGCTCTCGCTCCTCCTTTGGTGACTTGACTCAAGGGCCAAGTGATATGAGAGAATCCCAACACGAATCTACGGTAGAAATTAGCAAGACCCAGAAAGCTGCGAAGCTCTGTTATAGTAGTCGGGGCTGGCCAATCCCGAATGACTTGGATTTTGGCTGGATCCACATGCACCCCCTTTTCATCAATAATGTATCCCAGATATTGAACCTGGGTCATGCCAAACGTGCACTTCTCCAAATTGGCACACAACTTGTGTTGCCGCAGTGTTTGGAGGACTTGTCGGATGTGATGAAGGTGCTCTTCCAAAGTCTTGCTGAAGATCAGAATGTCATCCAAGTACACCACTACGAATGAGTTGGTGAATGGCCGCAAGATGTCGTCCATCATCCTCATGAAGGTTGCGGGAGCATTCATCAACCCGAAAGGCATGACCAGCCATTCAAAAAGGCCTTCCTTAGCTTTGAAGGCAGTCTTCCACACATCAGAGGGTTCAATTGGTACCGGGTGATACCCAGACTTCAGGTCGATCTTACTGAAATATTTTGCACCTTGGAGTTGGTCCAGAAGGTCATCAATCCGTGGGATTGGGTACCTATTCCGGACAGTAATCTTGTTCAGCGCCCGATAGTCAATACAGAGTCTCCACGTCCCATCCTTTTTTTGTACCAACACGATCGGGCTCCCACATGGTGATGAACTTGGTCTGATGTGACCTTTCTGCAACAGCTCCTGAATCTGCCTCTTGATTTCATCATTTTCCAGAACAGAGCGTCGATAGATCGGTCTATTGGGTAGCGGCGCACCTGGGGTCAGATCAATCGGGTGCTTGACCTGGCAGTGCAGAGGAACCCCTGTGGGTGAGGTGAAGATGTCCCCGTACTCCTCCACGACCTTATCCATTTGTTTTTGTCGTGCAGAGGGGCCCTGTCTGGAGGTCGTGGCCACAGTCTTCTTCTTGCCCTGGGGGCGGATCATCAGGAAAACGAATTTCCTGGTTTGGGAAATGAGCTTACTACATTGTTTTGCAGTAACCAAAGAGATAGTCGTAGGAGGTGGTACCTCTGGTATCCCGTACAACTTATTTCCCAAAGTAATAATAACAGCACGAGGTCGAGACTCATACACAGCATGACGCTTCCACAAGTATGGTTGTCCTAATAATACATCATAAACATCAATAGGAGCAACGTCACATAATACCTCATCCGTGAAGGGCTTGATGCTATAGGGAAGGCGACACTGCCGGCTGACGCGGAGATCTCGTCCTTGGTGAAGCCACCCGATGGTGTATGTATGTGGGTGAGCTGTGGTCGGCAAGCCCAACCGCTTCACGGCGTCTGCTGAAATGAGGTTCTTTTGGCTCCCATTGTCGACAATGAACTATACAGGGGAGCCCTTTACCCACATCTGGGAGTGGAAGAGACGTTCCTCCTCCTCTGGATCTTCCGGTTCCTCCTTCTGGACCTTTGTAGTGGCAACAGTGGCGTTGGGCTCCGCATCAATAATTTTTTTCCCTTTTTCATTCCCCTTTTCAGGTTCTGATTCGGAGTCGGAGCATGCATCTGACTCAGAAGCCCTCATCTCGGCCACTAGCGACTGCTTGGCCCGACACTCACTTGTGTTGTGAGTGGAGCTCTTATGGAACTCACACCACTTGCCCGTGTCCTTCTTTGGCTTTACCGTGTTGTTCTTTTCTTGTGGCTTTGACGGGTTGTCTTTAGCCGCCATGCTCTGTCCTTTGTTCTGCGGTTTGGAAGCACCTTTTCCTTGCTTTTGATTCACAGATCCAAAGTCTCGCTTCTTCTGTTTGAATTTCTGCTCAATCTTGGCAGCATACCGGTATGCCGTACCAAGCGAGGAGATGTAGAGGAACTCCATTTCCTCCTGAATGTATCTGTGCAGACAGCTGCGATACTTTAGCACCAAATGTTTCTCTGAATCTTTGATACCCAACTTTGTGCGTAGGGTATGGAACAGATTCGTCAGCTCGTGCACATCTTGATCCCTCTGTTGTCGCAACGTGGTCCATTGTATGTACTTGTCCTCATAGCTCCCCACGGGATAGTACTGTTCCTTGACGACGTCTCGGAAAGAATTCCAAGTTGGTACGGCCGAGAATAGAGAGGGTTCTGTCTGGTCCTTGTTCTCACAGTAGGTTTCCCACCAGTCCTTAACATGGGGGTAGCTTTGAGGAGTGCAAAAATAATCTTCTCCCGGTCTGAAAAGTCATGAACAGAGAAATATCCTTCTAATAGATTCAACCATCTATCTACGGCATCCGCGTCTATTTGACCCTCAAATATGGGAATGTCAAAATTTACTTGTACCTTAAAGGGAGTCGCAACTCCAGAGTGGCTACTGGATGCAGATGCGCCGCCGGTGGGCAGCCGTTGAAGGATCCGAGCAAAACTATCCATCATCGCGTTCCTTTGTTTTTCGAGGGCCTCCTCGAGCAATATTTTGATAGGATCTCCTGCTCCCTCATCTTTCTTTTCGTCCCCCATGGCCGTCCGTCGAGGTTTGCGAGGCTGATCTTGCAAAGGTTCCACCAGATCAAGCCCTAGCTCCTTATACCCCGACCTCGTTGGGGACATGCAAAGAAGGATCGAGAAAAAAGCAGACCGCTCTGATACCACTGATCCAGATTTATGCAGGAACGCAACAGAATAAACACATAACCATAAATATAGAGATGCAGCGGAAATAACACTTCATTTCATTAATATCAAAGAACTGAAATTTGCTTACAGACAGAATGGAGATAAAACTAGCTAGGGCACTGGTAGCTATCTCTGAGAAGAGATGTGGCGGCTACAGGCCTCTGAACCGCTTTACAATGAGGCGCGAGGGCCTATTTATTATTGAGAAACAATGGAGAACCCTAAACATCCCAAAAACCTAACCCTAGGAGATGAAGCGCCAAAACTATGGGCCCCGTTTGGGTAAATTGGTGTTTCAACTTCCCAGGGACGTAACTTTGGCATACTATCTCCGTTTGACGCACATGACACATCATTAGAAAGCTCTATCCGAGGACTACAACAAGCGGGGTCGAATTTAATGGCACTACTGGGAGCCATATGTTCAGGACCTCGAAAACTGCTAAAAATAGTAAGTTATGCCGAAACTCGAAAACTCGAAAGAGATAATGGTGGGGGGCCAAGTGGAATAGGTGGGTGGCCACCAATATTCTATTCGGATCATGGAAACTCCTAACTATCATATATTATGTATCATGGAGATCATGTAACAATCTCATACAAATATTAGTACATCAAGCTCTCAAGACAATTAATCGCTCGTCAATAATTAATCAAGAAATCGCAAATCCATTCTATCGATTTCTTGCCACCTTCTGTACCGCCTCCATCGCGCAATCCCTGCTGAAGAATAGCTCTGAATGAATTTGAATTACTCTTTCCTTGACTGCGCAATCCTCATTGGAAACTCCAATGTGTGTGTGATGCAATCAATGCATCACTATAGTCACAACAGATAGTCCATCTTGCCCTTTCACCTATCTCTCCACTGGGTCTCCACTGGAACTGACATGCATTGTAGTTAACTATTGTATTTGTTCAGTTGATTAATGAGTTATTATTTGTGAATTAATTTACTAATTAATTCACTCCACTCTCACTAGTGTATCATTCAGCTAGACTAGATACAACTAGCTCAACTGAGTTTAACTCCATTAACTGAGTTAAACTGAATAACAACTCCATGAACTACTCTTCCAACTCTGTCATAACTTTGCCACTTCAGTTCTAACTGAGTCCTCCATGCATGAACCACCAATAAACCCTAGGGATTGTGTAATTCCTTCAGCCCACTGATTTTCCAAATCTGTGCACTAAAACTAAGTGCTCCAAGAGAATAAGTTGTTGTTTATTGTCGGATTATTATTAAGAGCTAATAATAATCGACACTTCTATTTTTAGATCGAAGATCTATAAATAGACTTCGCCCAATATTCTAAAAATAGAATTTCATCTATTTTTCCAACTTGATCAACCATCCACAAATAGCATCCTGCAACTTCTGAAATATGATCACCATGTCTAAAAATATACATAGTCTAAAAATAGACTTGTGCCAAAAATAGCCTGCGGGCCCACTTAGTGAAGGCGACTCTTTTCACTAAGCTCATCATCTTGTTGAATCTCAACACTCCCTCTCAACAAGATAGGGATTATCCTTCACCCCGATCCTGCCTCTATGGTATTCAAATTTTCTCTTGGTGAGCACCTTCATCAGAATATCTGCATCTTGATCCTCCGTAGGAATGTACTGAAGCAACATGATCTTCCACTACACACAATATTTGATATAATGATACCGGATATCAATATGTTTAGATATATCATAAAACACAGGATTAACAGAGAGTTTAATGCAACTCTGATTATCACAATGTATCACCGTGGGATCTACACTGCGTCGGAATTGCGACAGTTTACAAACTTCGGAAGAGCGACGTTCAAAGCATCAGACCACATTTCGTCGTAATTGTGAGAGTTTACAGACGTCGGAAGAGCGACGTTCAAAATGTCGGACCACATTTCGTCGGAAGTGCGACAGTTTACAAAGGTCGGAAGTGTGACGGATTGGGAAATGTCAGAAGAGTGACGCTTGTTTGGAAGCGACGGAAAAAGTGTCGATAGTGCGACACCTTTTAATTGCGTCGAAACTGCGACGGTATGGTAAACCACGTTTTTCCCGCCCTCGAACTGTCGCTCTTGCGACGACTATGTGTCGGAATAGCGACGAATTGGCTGTCGGAATTTCCGCCAAATTTTCTAGTGCATGTATTCTACTTCCGCTGAACTGAGTGCCACAGATCTTTATTTCCTATTGTACCAAGAAATTGTTGTAGATCTGATACTGAAAACCCCTCCCGATGTGCTCTTTCTGTCCATTGGACTGCCTGTCCAATCTGCATCCATGAAGCCATGCAACTTCACCTCATCCATTTTTCTGTACCATAAGCCATACTCAGATGTGCCCCTGAGATATCTCAGAACATGCTTGTCTGCCTTCCAAAAGATCTTGGTAGGCTTAACCATCGCTTGACTAAGCTGGTTCACCACATGGCATATGTCCGGTCTTGTATTAACTAAATACATGAGCGAACCCACCAACTGTCGATAGACAGTAGCATCCACTACCTTTGTTGATGTAGCATCCTCTTTCCTCCAGTTTCTTGGAAGAGGAGTATCCATGGGCTTGCAGTCCTGAATGTGAAACTTACCAAGTATCTCCCAAGCATACTTTCCTTGAGACACAAATATTTCACCTTCTCGCTACCATATTTCCAATCCAAGGAAATAATGAAGGAGGCCCAAATCCTTCATCCCAAACTCCTTTGCAAGATATTCCTTGCATGAGTGTATCAATTGCTCATCACCCGTTAGTATTAAATCATCAACATAAAGAACAATGATTAAAATCTTACCCTCCACCACAATTTGGTATAGGTTTACATCCGCCTCACTCTTGGTGAAGCCAAGTCGAGTGAAATAGATGTCGATCTGTGTGTACTAAGCACGAGGTGCTTGCTTCAGCCCATACATCGCTCTTTTGAGTCTACACACATGCGACTCGCTGCTGAAGATCTCAAATCCTTCAGGCTACTCAATGTACACTTCTTCCTCAATGATCCCATTAAGGAACACAGTCTTGACATCCATCTAATGAATGTGCCAACCCATCTGCGTTGAGAGAGAAAGGATGGTCCTTATGGAAGTATACCATGCGACATGTGCAAAGGTTTCTTCATAATAAATCCCCTCGATCTTTGAGAAGCCCCGGGAAACATATCTTGCCTTATACTTCTCAACGCTCCCATCAAAAACTTGCTTTACCTTGTAGATCCATCTTGAACCTACCATTGATTTACCAACCAGCCTTGGAATAATCTCCCAAGCATTGTTTCTGACAATGGAGTCATACTCCTCCACCATGGAATCTAGCCATGTGGGCTGCTACACTGCTTTCTCAAAGGAAGATGGCTCTATCACGATACACTTGCTCATGAGAGCCGTGTATCTAGTGAATCGGTCAGGTGACTGTCTCTGTCTGCACTGTGATGTAGGGACTCCGACATTCTATGCTGCATCAAGTTTCATCCTCTCAGCTTCTGTGGTATGCCTTCTGCCTGTTCTGATGTTTGGCTATGTGTGAGTGGACTCCTCCACTCCATGATCCTTCTCTTGTGGCTGATCCACATCTTGAGGCTCATCTTTGGGAACAAGAAGTTCCTCCTCTGCATGCAAGTGTAGATCCCTCTCAAGCGACAACTTCATGGATTTCTCCTCATTGAATTTTATATCCCGTCGCACCACAGTCATCCGACTATTTAGAAAATACACACGATAATTATGGGGTGTTTCTGTGTACCCCACAAATATTCCAACTTCTGCAGTCGGCTCCAGCTTCTTCCTAACGTCCTTTGTCACATGAATGTAAACAGATGAGCCAAAAATCTTCAAATGAGAAATATCAGGCTTCTTATCAATAAAAACTTCTTTAGGTGTACTCATGCCAAGTACTCTATGAGGACAATGGTTTTGTACATAAACCGTAGTGTTGCATGCTTCTGCCCACAAGTGCATTGGTAGGCCCTGGTTATGTAGCATAGCTCGTGCAACACCCACGATCATTTTGTTCTTCCTCTCCGGAAACCATTATACTGTGGGTTATGAGGCACTATGCGTTCTCTTTGAATTCCTTCTTTGCTACATAAGTCTTTGAATTCATTCAAGATATATTCACCACCATTATCGCTCCGTAGAGCCTTCACTTGCTTTCCCGACTCCTTCTCCACCAATGCTTTAAACTCACAAAACTTTGAGAATGTTTCGCTCTTCTTCTGCATGAAGAAGATCCAACATCTACAAGAGTAGCCATCAAAAAATATAACATAATACCATTGTTTTGCTGTTGAAGCAATCGAGAAAGGTCCACACACGTCTGTGTGAATTCTCTCCAGGATCACCGAAGTACGATTCTACTTCTCATGAAAGGTGGTATTCACAAACTTACCCATAGTACATCCCTTGCACTGATCTGACTGCACAAGAGTACCCTTGGGAGGTCCATTAGAAATCTGCTGCAAAATCTTCAAGGTGCCATGGTGAAGATGGCCAAATATCCTGTGCCGTAATTTTCCCTCATCCCGGCTCACCACTTCTTCTGCTTTTCCCATCATTGCAGCACAACCATCTACCTCCATCTTGTAGAGATTCTTAACTCGAATCGCTATCCTCTTGGTTTGACCCATCATTTTATGTCGCAGGAAATCTTTTCCCTCATTGAAAACAACGTCATAACCTCTGTCCTCCAACATCACAACCGAGACCAAGTTCTTATTCAAACATGGAACATGCATAACATCTTTCAATAGAAATGGTTTATCTGAATCCCTCTCAAAGGTAATGGTTCCAATGCCAATCGCACTGTATCTACCATCGTTACCCATCTCTATATGCATTTGGAGATCTTTCTCCTCCAAGTCACTAAACAACTCCTTGTCTCTCGTCATGTGGAAGGAAGCACCACTATCAAGAAACCACACCGATCCCATTGCACTTGAAACCAAGCATGCGATCAAAGAGAAATCAAGTTCAAATTGCGAGGCTAAGGCCTCACCCGCTACAGCTCTAGCAACATTCTTGTTCTTCTTTTTCTATGGGCAGTTATTGGCAAGATGCCCATGTTCGTGACAGTGAAAACACTTCACTTTGGACAAATCCAGCTTCTTTCCTTTAGCCTCATATTTTGGATGGGATTTCTTACCCTTCCCTTTCCTTTCTTTGGCAGCCAAATCGAAATTCTCTTCATCATCATTCTTCGATGAAGAGCCATCCCTGGTACTTTGCCTTATCTCCTCCTGCACAAGATCCGACCAAAGTCGCTCCCAATCTGGCAGTTTCTCCTATCGATTGATAGAGTCCTGATAACTGTGCCAATTATTCAGTAACCCAAGGAGAGCCAAGCTCACCAAGTCATCATCCGCAACTGTGATTCCCACACTCCCCAGATCATCCCTACATTGGACAAACTTCGTGAGATATTTTGGAATATTGTCGCCCTTCTCCATTTTGATTTTTCTGAGCTTATCTTTCAGCACCAACTTCCTATGGTCACTGCTGCTTTGGAAAAGATCTGCCAAAGCCTTCCACATTGCAAATGGAGTGGCTTTCCCATGAAGGCTTGAAACAATATGGTCTTTCACACCTTCCAACAAAATTCTTCTTGTCTTCGCTACTTTCTTTTGCCATGCGTCAAGTAATGTAGCATTGCTAGAAGTAGGCTTAGGAACATCACTATCGATGAAATCCTTCAGACGATTATCTTCAAGCACCGTCTCCATCCTATCCTTCCAGTCTATGTAGTTCGAGCTACCCTCAAGGGAATACTCCAACCGCAACCCATTGAAATCCATTTCAATGAATACTCACCTATTGCACCAAGAAATTTCTGCAGCAAATTCGAATTGTCCACCAGTACAAAACTCAACATCGCTTCAAGATTGCAATCTTTAGTGATTAACACTGCTCCGATACCATGTAGAAATTATACAATATGTATGTATATTACCAGACTCCCCTGATCTAAAAAATTAACTTATGTTAAATACAGAATCCTTCCACTTAATTCATTGCGGAAATTAAATCGCCAATTTCAAAACACATATGAAGCAAAAACAATCGCACATAAACACAATTGTTTAACAGGAAATCTTAAAGCTAAAATCCCCAACTATCATATATTAGGTATATCAATGGATCATGTAATAATCTCATACAAATATTAGTACATCAAGCTCTCAGTATAATTAATAATCATTACACACCGTCACGCATAAATTTGCATATCTATGCACCAATTTCTTGCCTCCTGACAACCTGTCTCCACTGCGCAATCCCTGCTGAAGAAGACCTCAAAATGAATTCAAATTGGCCTTGCCTTGACTGCACAATCCTCATTGGAATCTCCAATGCATGTTAGATGCATTGAATGCATCACTATATTCACAACAGATAGTCCATCTCACCCTTTCACCTATCTCTCCACTGGATCTTGACTGGAACTGACATGCAAATAGTTAACTGTTGTATTTGTTCAGTTGCAAGTGAGTCTCTAGTTATGAACTAATCAAATAATTAATTCACTAAACTCTTACTAGTGTATCTTGAGTTAGAACTAGATACAACTAGCACAACTGAGTTTAACTCACTTAATTGAGTTAAATTGAATAACAACTCCCATAACTACTCTTCCAACTCTGTCACAACTTTGCCACTTCAGTTCTAACTGAGTCCTCCATGCATGAGTCACCAACCACCCTAGGAATTGCATAATTCCTTCAGCTCACTGATTCATCAAATTTGTTCACTGAAATAAAGTGCTCCAAGAGAATAAGTTGTTATTTATTGTCGGATTATTATTAAGGGCTAATAATAATGAACATGCATCTATTTTTAGATTGACGATCTATAAATAGACTTCACCCAATATTCTAAAAATAGAATGTCATCTATTTTTCACATTTGACCAACCATCTACAAATAGTATCCTGCAACTTATAGAATATGCTCACCATGTCTAAAAATAGGCATACACCTAAAAATAGCCTGTGGGCCCCACTTAGTGAAGGTGCTTAATTTTCACTAAGCTCATCATCTTGTTGAATCTCAACAACAACTACTACTTATAATCAATATGGATCTAGATATGAGCGAATAAATGTGCTGTTATTACCCACAGGACTTGCCTATCCATTCATTGTTCGATGTACTCATCCTTAGTTGCATTGCTCCATGTACTCATCCTTAGTTTCTTCACCGAGAGATGTTGAAGCCTTCCCTACTGGATTTCGAAATGAATAATTTGAACTGATGTAATTAATCACTATCTAGGGCCTTCCTAAGGGGGAATGTGGGGGATGCATGTAAGCCCCACGTGGCTACTTGACGAGTTTTATTTATTTGTATTCAACTTTATATTAGTTATTATATTTATTTATTTATTTATTTTATTAATTTTTCTGTGAACTGCAATTTTTTTATAAAATAAATTGCACCACTTTTGCATGCAACATCACACATGTATACCTCATTAGGGACTTAGAGTCGATGTGTGGCCATGACCAATGTTCTAAGAAATTTATTGTAAGTTGATCTTGCCTATGCCTGTGGTCTTGGAAGTGCATACCGTAGAGCCATACATGAAGGAGGGTAATGCTAAAATATGAACACAAGGAATCCAAGTCTGTTACAAAGGTGTCTGCTATGAAAGGTTATATAACTTCTTCCATTAGTTTTCTAATTCAATTGTTGTAACAATATTTAAACAAAAAAGGATAGCAATTTTTTAGAAACTCCTAAACAATAAAAATATTAGGTCTATGCATGGATTTTGGTTACAATTTTTGGTAAAGCGAGGGCGCATTTTGGTGAAAAAAGGAAGCTATATCAAGCCATTTTAAGCGCTCAATCAATAAATTTTTAAGTGCTCAATCGAGCTGCTGAAGGGGCTTAAACATAACTCAATTGAGCATTTAAACAAACCCTCGATTGATTGCATATGTAACCTGAGTTAGGAGCTTCATCGAGAGTTACAAGCTTGATTGACAGTTAGGGCCCGATCGAGAGTTAGGGCTCGATTGAGAGTTAGAGCTCGATCTATCTTTATGTATCGATGAAGCGTTAGGGTTCGATTGAGCACTAGGGATTGATCGAGCTCTTATTTCATTTTCAAAACCCGACAAGGGCCTGTGCAAACCATTTTGCGTAGACCATGAAGAAGAAGGAGTTTGTCAAAGGATTTCTAAGCTTGATCGAGATGGAGGAACTCAATCTAACTACCCAACAACCCCACTAATGACCCAGAGGCTCAAACCAAGGTAGGTTTCCTATCTTTTTTGTCTCTTTTATTAAATTTTTCTTGCAAAAAAATAAATAAATAAAATTGAAATAAAAACCCACATACAAAAACCACAAAGAACAACCATGAAAACCACCATTAAAACCACAAAAAACCACCAAGAAATCCCTTGAAAACCACAAAAAAACAACCTATAAAACCATGAAGAAAAGCCTTAAAAACCAATAAGAAAAACTATAATTTAGGTTTTATTTTATTTTTAATTTCATTGTATAAGTTTTCATGGTAGCATGCTTATTATGAATTTTGTTTATGGTAAAAAGTTTAATTTTTAATTATTTTAGGTTTTTTTTTTCTTCTTAGGAATTTAGTGAAATAAAATTAAAAAAGAATGATTTTTTTGTTATTTAAAATGAATTTTAAATTTAGAACAAATTTGACCAATATGTCCAAAAAACACTCCAAAACATAAAACAACCAAACTATAACCAATAAATAAATAAATTAGGAGTTTGAGATTGACATGATGAATATAGTTCATGGTGAACCTCTATTTATCAAATAAGAAATTTTATTTTATTTTATTATTTTAAATCTAAATTAATTTATATTTAATTTAATTTTTTTTTTTAATAATAAATATAGTAATTTAAAAATAATAATAATTATATTTAAATAAAATATTAACTAAATCAAAAGTCCAAAATGAGATCTTTGTGTTATTTAATTAAATTTTATTAACAATAATGAATAAATAAATATAAACAAACTAAACTAAACTATATATATGACATGTAACTATATAACAAAACACAAAGTTATATAACATAACTAACTTATATAAAATTATAACATAACATAACTATATATGTGTGTGAAATGTTATATATATATATATATATATATATATATATATATATATATATATATATATATATATATATATATATATATATAACATTTCTCTCACACACATATATTTTATATATCTATTTAACATAATGTGCTCTTCATAATAACATAAGATTGGTGATGCTCAACAACTTTTTAAGACATTGTTTTATCTATAAATTGTAATTTTCCTTAAAATTTCCATTGTTCATGTTTGTAGAGTTATTTTAATTTAATAATATGAAAACTATATATCTCTTAGTTCCCACCGTTATTAAATTTATTAGTTGAGAAATGACTTTGTAACTTACACTTCCTATATTAACAATAGATTTTGTTTAATTATTTATTTAACTATATTTAACTTACAGTTCTATATTTTTAATTAACTATATAACATAACATAGCATAACAATAACATAACTTATATATATGTGTGTGTGTGTGTGTGTGTGAGTTTCAACAATGCATCATTGATACATACATTAAATCCACGGTGAAAAGTACATTTAAAGTGAATAAAAACATTTTGACTCTTTTCTAATTTGTGCAATATTGTTTCATTATGTAATGTGTTGTACGAGAAACATTGTCTTTACGTGCTTGCACCTAGTACATGTCATGTGTCAAAGTCAAACATTATAAAAACTTGTCTTATGGAGCATTTGGTTGGCATGAAATTTAACTAGTTTTGCAGATAGGTTTATTTCAATTTTTTACATATATTTACATATTTATGCTCTATGAATAAAAGCATTATTTAGAAATGGGAAAAAGTGTAATTTAGATTTGATCACTTCTTTCGATTGTGTTTACCTAGAACTAATAATTTGGTTGATAATTTATCAAAAAAGAGACTCTAAAGTTTAGGACTTTAGGCTAGATATTATACTTCAGTTTATAAAAATTTTTATTGTCAACATTCTTTCTATGTCAACTTTTTTTCTTGGCTTAGTTTATATGTGTTGGAGCGGGGTCCCCTGGGGTACATTTTTGAATATCTTTTTGTATAATTTTTCATATGCATGTTGCGTGGAAAGGTCAAGGGGCTTTGGGGCGGGTCAAAGTCCCTCTTTTATGTAAATGGGTTGTAAGGGTAAACTGTGGGCCTAAAACCATGGTTTGAGACCATAGTATTTGTGTGCTAAGATCGTATAAATAGATATATCGAGTCTAAGTAAGTATATATGTAATATTTTGGATCTAAGTGTTTATGCATCTGTGATACAAGTTTGTAAGTCTAGGTTTTTGGGTAGAAGGACTCCTGTTGGTTGTGTGCACTGAGACCTGGTCTCGACTGTGTGCGGACTTCTTTGGATGTGTGCACGGAAGGGTAATTGTAAGGGGAAAGTCTGTTGTACTAAACTGTTGGAATCTAATACAAAGACTGGTTTTGGTGAAACATCGTGTTATCTATTTAATGTTCTGCTTTGAGATCGCATACATATGTTATGATTAATTGTATCTGTGCGAGTATATCTATTATTTATGCATGAATATATATTGATGCTTGAATACATGGATAAATATGCTTAGGTTATTGCGTATCACATAGATCTAGTTCTGTTCTTATATATCTGTGACGAAGTTGATCTACGATCTACCTGTTTATGCGTTATCTGTGTATGTGATTAGTCGATCTGATACATATTGTTCTATATTTGTGCACATATGTTGTCAATTTGTATAAGTTCAACAATCAACCTGTTTAGGGCCACCACATTATTTTCTTCCTCAGGGTGCGTAAACCTGGTTCCAACACCCCCCCATACTGCTTCGGGTGAGACTTTTATCTGTGCAAGAAGGTCATTGTCAAAAGGGCCAATAGTTGGAGGTTTTTTTTAGTTGCGCGATAAACTATGAACCTAGGTAAAGACCCCTCAAGACAACAAATGGTTCCATTTCCAGGACTGAGATCATTTTGAGGGAGATTTGATGTTGTGACACCCTTAGCAGAATGAATTGCAAGATTGGATAGATATAAATATCCTTGAATTCATGATCCAAGAGAATTAAAGTTCTAAGATATCTGCTAAAAATTGGGTTCAGAAGTACAACTATAAAGAAGTTCACGAGATAAAAATTTTCTCCTTTGTAATTGAGCTACATGAGTGGTTGTTGCGATTGATTGAATTAAATACATACGCAAAGGACGACACATTCATTGAATGGACTCTTGAATTATTCGGTAAATAGAAAAGATAGACAATAAGATCACCCGTGCAATAGATCATTGGATCGATCGTGTCTTATGAGGATTTGTGATTGAATTTGCCATTGATCAATTTGTTTCATACTCTGAGGCAGAAAGAAGATTTTTCAAGGGTCCTAGAGGTAAGTTCATGCCCTCTTTGAAGTTATTTATGAATATGCTATTATGTGAACATGGCTCTCTGTGTCAACATATTGCGTGAATGTCGCGAAGAGGCCCGACTACGTAGAGTGGAAGAATTTACCGCGAAGATCTAGAAAAGGAGTTTATTTATAGCCCTCTAAAGCACAAATCTGATAATGACGGTGAACCAAAATCTAGTAGCTCTAATGAATCTGCACACTCTGAAGAAGAAGAAGTCTCCCGAGAAGAAGCTTCATCAAATCATAACGATTAAAAAGCCTTGACCATATTTCAAATCCCATCCACTCCACTTCCAAAATCATATCACTAAGCGCATTATCCACCGCACAATCCATCTCCACCCCCACCTCCACCTCCCCCAGGCGCAGATATGGTCATTTCCACGAAGCTACCTATTTTCAGAGGTATTAGGAATGAATATACTGATCACTTTTGGTTTGTGAATAATGTTGTATGGAGAGCTCATCAAGTTAATAATGATGATATTAAGAAAGCGCAGTTAGCCACTACCTTCTAAGATAGCGCATTGGATTGGTATATTAGATATGTCCAAGAAAACCCTAATGCCACTATGGATGAAGTGAAATATTCCCTAAAATAACAATTCAAGAATCCTAAGTCATATGCGCAATTGGTTACCGAAATGAAAGAGATTCATCAGGAGGTAAATGAATCTGTGTGGAAGGCAGATCAGAGGCTGAAGTGCACTATCTGAGATGGTGGATCCATTATCGATGATACCCAACACAAGGAGTGGTTTATTGCTATGCTTCTCCCACATCTGCGCCAACCCTTGGGAAACAGAAGATTGCCACATAGGTTGAGGCTGTGGATATCACGATGAAATTAGAAGCTACCCCAACACCTATTATGCTTGGAACTCAACAGATTGAGAATCAGTTGGAAGCAATGCATTTGGAGATTCAGAATCTACCCAAAGATAAGGGAAAGGAGGTATGCGTAGGGGTCTGGTGCATAAAATCTAAAGTTTTTGGGCACCATAATGATCAATGTCCTGTCTTCAATAGTTATCTGAACACTGGAGGACCTAGCCCACTGAAGAACGTAGTATGGTGCACAATCCGTTAAGGTTTTTTTCTAAATTGGTCTACTTCTATTATACCATACAGGTCAAAATTTTACATTCATCATCCTCCGAAGTTGGAAATCCAACTTCGGTGGGAAATCCCAGTTTCAAAATAGCAAATAAGGGGTTTCCCTAGGCAGGGAAACCAACCCATAATATAAGTTCGGTAAACTTAGAGTAAGCTGCCCATTTAGGGAAACCAGCCATGTACATATCATGTTTAAAAAAAAACCATGAAATAATAAGCAACAAAGTGATAGGAAATTGACTGGAAGTAGTCATAGAAAGAAGAACCCAGATGTTAGGCAGTTGGATTCTTGTCATCCTGAACAGGTGGTTGAAGCAGCTCCTCCACAATTCTGCACACATACTTTGAATCATCGTCCTCCAACTTGGCTACCTGGGCATGCAAAGGAGGAGAGGAAGTTGTGTGGGTGTTCGGTGGAGGAGAGGAGGTCGCGTGAGCCTCAGTATCAGTGCTATGCCATCCTCGTCTGAGCCTGAGCTATAACTATGTTCACTTTTCGAGGCCTGTTGAACCGACAAGGCCACCATCTTGTGAGGGGGAAAGGGGGAGGCAGGAGAGATGGTGGACTTGCGAAGATGCTTCGTGGAGTAGAAACCGAAGCTAGAGGCCTCAATGGAAGGCTCAGGAAGATGCATTGACAGGCGGGCGGTGAGGCTAATGGGATCCAAGACTTCCGGCTCTTCCCAGTTGACGAAGAGGTTCACAGTTCGACCAACAGTTGTAGGAATGGAAGGCTTGGAAGGTAGGCCACGATCACCGGCTCTGCGACAACGCATACAGTGGTGACGGGGCATGGTGGTGGAAAAGGAATGCAACTAAGGCGATGGGGGATGCACACTGTCGCAGCTGGGAGCTAAAGGAGCAGAGTAATGGAGTAGGGACTTGGTGGAGGCAAAGGCACGGGGAGCAACAGAGCTTAGCCGAAGAGAAAGCGTAATGCTGAACCGAGCAACATAATGTTTGAATTTAAGGTCCATGAATGACAGTAGAGGATATAAAGGTATGAAAAACAACATAAATGAGTACAGGACAATGTTAATGGAGGAGTGGAGCAGAGAAGATGTTGTAGAGCATTCGAGGGTGGTGAATAAAAGCCTCACGCTCCAAGAATTAATCAAGTTGGGATGGCCATGTGCGCTCGCATGAGGAGGACGGATTTCCAACATCCACGTCGCCAGGTGGATCCCATGTTTAATGCGCCATAACACCCGCATCCGGGGGTTGAAGATATTTGAGCACCAGATGGGTGCATTCTATGTGAAAAGCTTCATCATCAAAATTTTGGAGCTTCCCTGTGGTGAGAGGAGCATTATGGCCTACCCCCTTATTAGCTAGAAGATCCACAACTGCATTGGCTGAACGTCGAATATATTTGAAGGAGACAACTTTTTCATGGAGTAACCATTGCTCAAGGAGATCGAAGTGTGCAGCCAGTCTCGAACTCTTGGAAATTTTGGAGGCCGAGGAGCCTAGGAGTAGATGGTGGGTGATGTCGATGATAATTTGAGAGTCACCTTCAATTTCCAAAGGGAATAAGTTGTTCTCTTGAGCCAAAAGGAGACCTTGCAGGAGGCCTTCTAACTCTGCAAAATTTTTGGTATCCCAACCTATAGAACAAAAATAGACTAGGAGGGCCTCTCCTTCATGATTTTTTATTATACCTCTGAATCCAGCATCCCCTGGATTTCCTTTTGAGGCTCTGTCAAAATCAAGTTTGAAAAAATAAAGAGGCAAAGGACTCCAACAGCTGGATGAGAAGGGAGAGTGGTTTGAAGGGGGCTCAATGTTCAGAAAAGAGGGGATGGAGAGATTCCAATTGGCCTAGATGATGCTTTCAGGGGGGGTGTGTGAGGGGAATTCAGAATCCTTCTAGTGATGCAACACAAGAGATTCCTTGACATTGTTGAAAATATTGGTCCAAAGGATTTTAGGAGGCGTGTATTGATCTCTAAAAATGCGCCTATTGCACTCTTTCCAAATCGTCCAGAGGAGGAGCCTAGGCAGGATGGCCCATAAGGAATTAAGAAGGTCACTGTTGAAAGGAGTGGTTTGCTAGGGGAGGATGGTATTAAGAATATCCCCCTTCTGCCTATCATATCTTCTACTAATCAAGGCAATATTATCCCACAGATAATTTTCCATAGGAGAGGAGTTGAGGAGGTGCTTAATGGATTCCTTTGCGTTCTGGAAATTCAGACATCCAGAAGGATCTATGAAGCCTTTTTTCAGCAAATAGTCCCAATTTAGGATGCGTCATTTGCTAAGTAGCCATAAGAAGGTGGAATTTTTTGGCAAAATTCTTGGATTCTAGATCTGGGCCCAGATTGGATGAAACAGATTTTTATCCAAGGGTCGGAAAATATCAACCTGAGCTGAAGCAACTGTTTTGTAGAATATGTTCGTCATTGGGACATGATGAACAATATTGTTGCACTTATTATATGGTGTTGGAAAAATCTTAAATATATAGAATGCAGGCCAAACATACCTCACCAGCATCCCCCTCTGGGCATGGTGGATTTCAGGGTAGATGAAGAGGAGGTGGATCTACTGGTCGAGGAAGGGGACATGTTATTTGATACAACTGCAAAGATGTTGGTCACTATGTGCGCGGTTGTCCAAATACGGTGTGACAATCATGTAGTTATTGTAGAAAATTTGACCATGTGATAAATGATTACCATGTTCTAATTGCTAATATGAAGGAGAAAAACACGCAAAATCCAATGCAGAATCTTCATATGGTTAGAGCAGAAACCCGTGAAGAAGATCCTAGCATGAATGTGGTCACTAGGAGCGGTGTAGCCACTATTGAAGATAAGGGATAACAATCAGATACTGACCTTTGGATCCGTAGGGCACATGAGAACAAAGAGGGATTTTATTGACAATGCACAAAGGAGAATTTTGTTGAAACACGAAAGGAGTTCGCAGAAGGAAGCGCATCAACATCAGGTAGACCCACGAAGGAGGCAGTGTTAGATGAATAAATCAAGACAATTTTACAAGCTTGCATTAAATTAATGTGCAATAAAAAGGCGGTTGAGAACCTTCAGGCTCTGATAGATAACTGCGTAGAGAAGGAACAACTGCTGGTAGAACAAAAATATGTCAACAAAATCTATAAGAATAAGAAGAGGACAGGGCAAGAGATGTGTATGACTACGGAAATCGATGCTTATGAGATGGATCAGGTTATTTTAGATTTGAGGTATGATGCAAATGTCCTGCCTAAGAAAACTTGACAGTGCATGGGAGAACCCAAGCTAGAATGGTCTACCATTCAATTGCGCATGGAAAATAAACATAAAATCATTCCATTAGGAAGGTTTTCGCAGGTTTATTCAGAATTGAAGGTGTTAAGTTACTTGCAGACTTCGAAGTTATCCAAATTGTGGATGATACATATCCTTATCATGTGTTGTTACGATTAGACTGGGCTATTGATATGGATGGTGTCATAAATCCAAAGAAAGGAAGAATGGAGTTTGAAAGCAATGGAACTAGAGTCATCATTCCCCTAGACCCTGTAGAAGGACAAAGGTACACATAACCTGTGCTCGTTGATGATGATATTGATCAGATATATAAGCTGAATCTACATGAGGAATATTGGATCAACCTAATGGTTGATGGAAATATTAATTGGGAAAAGGACAACTCTTGTTTCTCAGATTCTGATGAAGAATTAGAAAATTGGCAGAACCGATTACATGAAGTATCTGTGCTGCGTTGTAATTGAGTGACCCGACCTCTTCGATGCATAATATATGAGGTATGCAAATTAACGCATTATGATAGTTTAACTGATGTGAACATGTTTTTAGGAGAGCTTGAAAGAATTTTTCTAGAAGGAGAAAGATTACATGCCTTGGATCTCAGACTGCGCGCTACTCCAACACGATGGTGGGAGACTCATGAAGAAAACATGGGCAATTGGGATGAATGCTCGCACATGATGAGGTTACTCTTTGAATGTCCAACTATCAAAATGGAAGAAGTCCACTTTGGAAAATGACCTGCGGAGACATTTGGACAGATGGAATTAGGTATTGGGCGTAGAACCGAGACCTGAATGGGTCCACATGTTCATTCATACATTGGGGAAGGTACCTACTGATTGGTATCTGGAGACAGATTTGCGCCAAGGTACTAGTGAGTGGTCTGCGTTGACGGAGAGTTTCATTTTGACATTCAGTTTTGAGAGTAGGTTTGACAAGATTGGTAAAGCATTGCATAACATTCAAGAATTTATCTTTGACACCATGAAGCCAATGATAAAGCGTGCTTCACCCACATCGGATGCGTAGATAAGGGATATTTTGAATTGCAGAAATATGACGGTTGAAGAAAATGAAGAAGATCCCAGGAATATCATGATCCTAAAATCTAAGGGACAACGCGCAGTTGTTGGGCCCTCGATCACTTCCCTAGATGTGACAAAACCTCTAAAGATTTGATAGGTAAATATTGGGTCTGAAGAGAAACCAAAGTTGGAAAACATTGGGGACTATTAGGATGATGGAACAATAGGAAAAGTTGTTGAGCTACTGACAAAGTATCAGGACTTGTTCCCTAGGAAGTTTTCATAGTTTAAAGGGATAATTGGAGAACTTGGAGTTATGAAGATCACTCTGAAACCTGACGCACGCCCGGTGAAGCAGCGCCCATACAAATTAAATCTGAAGTACAAGAAAAAGTTCAAAGAGTTGGATAAGATGGTTGCTGCAGGAATCATAGAAACAATGGAAGAGTCTGATTAGGTGAGCCCCATGGTAGTGCAAGACAAGTAGACAAAAAATCTATGTAGACATGTGCAAATTGAATGATTCCTATGTGCATGATCCATTCCCAACTCCATTCTCTAATGAGATCATGAACAATGTCGAAAGACAAGAAGCTTATTCATTCACAGATGGTTTTCAGGGTATCATTACCTTTGCAATAAGCATACAGCTTGAAGGATCTTTGCAAGATTACCTTTGCAATAGAATGAGGATCTTTCCAATATACAGTCATGCCCTTTGGCTTGAAGAATGTGCCTACCATCTTCTCGTGCGTAGTAGTAGCTGCCTTCAAAGAGTTTATCCATAAGTTCTTGGAAGTGTACTTTGATGATTGGACTATCATTGGGCTATTGCAAAAGCATGTTTCCAATCTACGCTTAATGTTGGACACCTGCAGAAAGTATTAGATCTCACTGAACTTGAAGAAGTGTATATTATGTGTGCCATTCGAGATATTGTTGGGATACATTGTCTTCCAGCAAGGGTTGATGGTAGATCTCATGAAGATATCATTAATAGTTAACCTGGGAATACCTGTGAATTTCAAGCAATTGCACTCAATATTGGGGCACACTAGGTATTATCGAAAGTTCATTCAGGGATATGCGTTGATAACTATGCCCATGGATAATTTTCTCAAGAAGGATGTGACATTTTTCTAGGATGAGGAGTGTCAGAAGAGCTTTTAATCGTTGAAGGAAAATATGGTCACTGCACCCATAATGGTCTTTCCAAATTGGTCAAAGGTGTTTCTTGTGCATGTTGACGCCTCATGTATCGATCTCGGAGCTATTTTAGCGCAACCAGGAGATGGAGAGATTGAACACCCTATTTCCTATGTCAGACGAAAACTCGCAAGCACAGAATGAAATTATTAAACCACAGAAAGAGAAGGAATAACGATGGTGTATGCGCTGCAGAAATTATGCCACTACCTGTTAGGAGGACATTTCAAGATATTTGCGGATCATTCTGCTTTAAAGTACCTGGTCATTAAGCCTGTGTTGGGGGGGAATATCTGTAGGTGGTTGTTACTATTGCAGGAGTATGACTTTGAAATCATTGTGAAACCAGGAAGACTGAATGCTAGGCCAAATCATTTGTCGTGCATTGAGAGTGGTGAAGAACCTATGAAATTGAAGGATGGATTACCAGATGCACAATTGTTTGTGATCAAGGTAGTTGATGAGCACTTCCCTGATATTATTCAGTTCTTGAATACTGGATGCGCGCCTGAAGAATATACAGTTCAGTAGAAGAAAGATATCGTGGTGCGCGCAACAGACTTCACTATTATTGCTAGAAAGTTGTACAAGATGGGTGCATATGAAGTTCTGCGAAGATATGTTTTGGAATATGAAAGGTGCGCAATATTAGATGAAGCTCATGGAGGGGTTGCTGGTGGTCCCTATGTAGGGAAGATAACCGCGCAAAATAATTTGTGAGATGGGTTATGGTGGCCCACATTGCACAATGATGCCTATGCACATTGTCGCGCATGCGATGTATGCTAGGGGATCGAAAAGCCATCACACAGAGATGAGATGCCCATACATCCATAGATGGAACTACAAGAATTTGAGAAATGGGCCATAGAATTTTTCAGAACTATTAACCCTCCAAGCAAGAAGAGTGGTTCGTGTTACATAATCACTACGACCGACTATGTAATTAGATGGGCTAAAGCTAAGACTATGAAGGATTGTATTGCAGATACAACTGTGTAGTTCATATTCAAGAATATTATGACTCGCTTTGGATGTCATAAAATTCTAATCAGTGATCAAGGTATGCACCTTGTGAATGAAACCATTGAAGTTTTGACAGATGAAATTTGGATGAATCATCAGAAGAGCAATCCCTATCACCCATAGGTGAATGGTGTGGTTGAAGCTTTCAACAAGATATTGGAGATTGTGCTTACAGAGGTTTGCAATGCTAACTGGAATGATTGGGATGAGCGCATACCTGCAGTTCTCTGGCATATTTGACCACATATAAGAAGTTGACTAGTAAGACACCATTCAAGAGGGTATATGGGCAAGAAGTTGTGTTGCCAATGGAACACATTGTTACCAGATTGAAAATTGCAACATTCACAAATATGGTAGAAGCAAATGCTATGGAAGAACGGTTGTCGCAGTTGGTTGCACTTGAAGATGGTCACTTTTTTTCCAATTATCATCATCAAGTTCAGAAGGCGCGTGAAAAGGCATGGCATGATAGGCATATTAGACATGTGCTTGCACCTAGTACATGTCACGTGTCAAAATCAATCATTATAAGAACCTGTCTTATGGAGTATTTAGTGGCATGAAGTTTTATTAGTTTTACAAATAGGTTTATTTAAACTTTTTACATATATTTACATATTTTTTCTCTATGACTAAAATGAATTATTTATAAATGAGAAAAAGTGTAAGTTATATTTTCAATATTACATTTTTCGGTTGTTTTTACATGGAACTCAATACTTTGGTTGATAATTTATCAAAATAAACACTCTATTGAGTTTAGGAATTTAGCCTAGATTATTCTAGTTGAGTTTATAAATGGTTTTCGTTTCAACATTCTTTCTATGTCAACATTTTTTTCTTGGATTAGTTTATATGTATTATGTGTAATTTGTAGATCCATCTCCCATACAACCCCCAACCACATCCCGTCAGAGTGTTGGGGAATTTGTTATACATGGTAAGACTAGATCACATAACCATACTAGAGTGTCTGTTCCACTCATAGATCCTCACTCTGACACAAGTCAGAGTCTCAGAGGCAGAGTTTATGTCTCCATTGATGATCTTTTTATAGATAATGGACCTTCTTCACATGTTTAAGGTATATATATTGCATTTTAAATCCTCTTTAAACTTTATGTGTTTATGTCTTGAAATTGTCTTAAAATTTTAAATCGTCTTCAATTGAGGTGTTTGTATTTAAGGTATAGGTTATTATGCTTCTATTTTGTTATATATATATATATATATATATATGATTTGTTGACTCTCAGCAGGGTGAAGGTGAGGATCAAAGTGTAGTGTCGATCCGTCCATGGAATGATGCTATAGTCAATATCACAATTGAGGATGTTAGGGCCCAAAATATATGGACCACACGAGAGATGGATAAAATCTCTTCCAGTTCACCTACCAGGCGTAGTTTGTCTTTGATGCTAGATAGCATAAAAAAATTGATCAAGACATAGTGGAGGGAAGACCCACAAAGCCACCTCCTATATTCCATAGATAGGATTAGGAGGCTAGAGGTTAGAGGCCCACATACATGGAAGGAAGTGAAAGACGCCACAAAGAAAATTGATATTCACGGGGAGTTTTTTGACATCCCTCAAGAATGTTGTGCTAGACATGTTGGTTCGATTCTGCTAAAATATTTTAAGAATGTTGATGCGGCCCCTTTTGTATATGATCGATTCATTTGAGCTTGGGGCCAGTTCCCCCACCATGACCATATCTCCATTTACTTTGAAAAGAATATATATGCAGATTTTGTGCTAGATATGAAGCCACGTTACACCAACACCTGATATAAGTTTTATGGACTCAGTTTGGCACGTAGTTATGAATGTGTCGGGGCTCGTAGGACCCTGCACATGCACCATGGAATCTAGAATTTCCTTCGAGATTTTTTCCATGACCATCTCAAAGCGTGGTATTTCCAACGAAGATAGAGAAGTCGTCATAGCTTGGCGCTGAGACTAGGGATACCATTGCAGATAGCATGCAGAGGAAATTTTCCATTGCACATGTCATATTGCATGGAGAGATGAGCAGACTACCTTCATTGCCTCGTGGCCCACTAGTTGCATTATATTATGATTCATATCTCTAGAGTCTAGGGCATGACCAAATTTTGTCATATGCATGTATGTGTCATGATATGTTTTGTGACACTTGGAGGGTGCACGACCCACGTCACACAGACTAGGTAGATATATATGAAACTTTTGACTCTTATCATCAAATTTTACAATATTTATATTAATAATTTTGTATTTATATTAAAAATTTCATGATAACATGCATGCATAACCCAACTACACATATGAGATTATGAGGTCATATGAGGGGGTAGTTGACCGACCAGAGGAGCCTCCTCTAATGTAAGTTTCTATGACTCAGTCTCCTCCACCTCCACCTATACCTCATAACACTCATGGACTAACAACCGAGGTGAATTATTTTATTCTTAAGATTTCAACATTTTCTTTTTTATGCTACATGTATGCATGCTAATTAATCTGTAAACTAATTATAACTTGTCTTTGTCATTGTCTACACATGCCTAGATGCAGAGGGGTGTTGATGTTGCATTTGTGTGGACACATGAGTGGGATGTTGGGTATGGAGGCATTGAGCCACAGGTAGGGGAGCACCAAACCCATATTGATAAGACCCCCATCCCACCTGACTTCCATTTTCTCTTGACAAAGTCACAGGTAGGTGCTATTTAAATGCATAGTTCAAAATCATTTATTTCCATATTGTTTATATTTGTAAAAATAATGTTTTAATTAATTTTAATTTTAATGTGTTATTTTGTTGTATTGGATTATGGGTGCTCACTCTGTGCAACAGAACACACATAAGAGTTCTAGAGTGGATCATAGATAGTTTGTATATTTTTAGGCCCATTTCATAGGGCATATTCAGATATGATGTACAAAATTTGTATATTTTCATACATGGACATTTTATGGATGCATGAACATTATTTCAATTTATGGATGCTTATTATTTAATTTGTGGATGTTCATGTATATAATGTAATTTTTATATATTTTCATATGGATATTTTATTATCATACATAGCTAACAAGATAACAATTTTGACTTATCAAGAATAAACTAATAAAATAAGTGTTCATGGTTCAATTAAAATACACAAATATGACTGGAATACATTCTAAATTCAATTTAAAAAAAAAAAATTCTTCAACTAGTAATGTTCAATTAATAACTTGTTTTATTAAATTTTATTTCTTTTAAGTTCATCTACAATAGCTTAGTCATAACAAATGATATAAGTCATATATATTGGAATTTAATATATCAAAAAAACAATTACTAATATGTTTTTAGATAACTTTATACAATTTTATGAGCATTCCTATATTTATTTGGCTATCAAATGTTTCAATGACTTCCTTAAGACATTCAATTAAGAACGTTAAAAAAGTAAAATTTTACAAAATAACAATTTTGAATTCTAGTTTCATAGACTAAGGAAATAAGTACAATATTACTATGATGCAAATCACTTTAATACTTAAAAAGAACTAAAATATATCATGTACATCAATTTAATATTGAATTTGTAGAAAGTGTCTTTTAGTGTCGTCAAAGTATGTTAATTTAAACAATTAATGATATATTTCTATAATTTTATGCACTTTCCTAAATTTACTTGTCTATCCAAGTATTTCAATCAATTTTTTATCTTAAAACCTTCAATTAAGAACATTCAAGAAGTAAAATGTTATAAAATAACAATTCTAGTTGTCATATTGACTTGTAGAAAATGTCTTTTAGTGCAAAATAAATGTATGTTAAAAATTACAACGATTTTAATTTAGATATCAAGATGTATATTACTAATAAGTTTTTATTTGATTTTACTTCTTTTGAGGTTATCTTAAAGAGCTTAATAGTCATAACATGATATATATATATATATATATATATATATATATATTTTGTCGCACTTATCCAATATGAAGCATGCGTGTAACTCTTTCCATGTTTGATATCAAATTGACACATGACATATTTATTATTAATAACATAAAAATATTTCAATGTTGTTCATAACCTAGATTGTTGAATTTCCATTTTAAGTAAAATGGACCATATCAAATTGGTTGTTACATATAGAAATGGATTCCTAGAAACCAAATATGTATGACATGTATATAGATCTATAAAATTTCTTGCATGATCAACATGAATACTATACACATGACATACAAAATTTAAGATGAAATTTTTTAATTAAATATAAATCTAAATCCTTACTGATTCTAAAGCACCTCCTTGAAATTTGGTATACTTTAGAAACATAAGCACTTAAAGGAAACTAAAGCTTATATAACATATATGTACACCATTATCAATCCATCCTAGATAAGAGGGAAAACTTTCTCTATTATAAATTAAAAAATTACAAGAGTATTCAACTGTCACATTTATAGATTACAAAAATCATACATTTGAGATCTCTTATACTAGATTAGATTAGACTTGATTGTTATAGACTCAACCTCAGGGCTTTCCATTTGCCTCAACTACCCATATGACCAATGGATGATATGAATGTAAGTCTTCATAATGAGTTCATGGTTTGATTCTATCATCTTCCATCTCCTTGGTTCACCTTTACTTGTTTTGATTTCTATGAGATTGATCCGAGATGCTATTACTGGATGATTGTATTGACAAGATATATATTCAGGCATAAAATATCTATAAATGATGTGATCAGTCTATTTTTTAACCTCTTCAAAAAAATGGCCCATCACAACCGTATCACCAATTTGGTATGTGAATTTTCCATCTTCATATGATCTTAGCAACCTAATTTTCACCTAGGTGCATCACATCAAATAGTAGGCCAAATTCTCTTTGTTTCCTGTGGGGGTAGTGACAACAAAAAAATCGCCTCCAACGAAAATAAAAATTATGAATTAGTTAATTACGTTTAAGATTTAAATTTATAAATGAAATTGTTAATGATAAATGATCCACATAACTTCCCTCGCAAGATCAGAGACTCAATCATGATTAAGTGTAATTATGGCCTCTTCATTGTGCATCTCTTTCCATGTTAGAATTGGATGACATCCCTTTGGATTAAGAGGGAAATATTTCCATCCTTTCATGTACTCATGTTTTTCATAGTGATCAAGTCTACATCCATAAACACCAATGAAAAACACACACAAATATGCGAGTTTTCTTGTCTCGATAGAAAATATTTCCCCCATCTATTTGCTCTGGATTTAGTGTAATTCTCTCATTCCTTCTACAATATTACAATACCAAGGAACGGATCTATTCACATTGCCATGTTTAATATTCCTGAAGAACCTAATCACATGCCTTGTAGATTCATGACCTTCATATCCTAAATATGATCTGCACCAGTTGACCACCTCTAGTGATGATTTGAGTTGACCTGCATCATGACTCATTTGGTACCTCCTAATTGCTTGCTTCACACAAGCACCTGCACGATCATGCTCACCCTTTCAATATCCCATTTCAAAGTAGCTCTAAGTATGCTTATTTTTTGTCTTCTTGTGCAGTCGGCTCAACCAATAAAAAGTGTGTGCTGACTTGAACTTCCCTGCACAACCATCTGACCATATCTAATGCTTCCTGAATGATATTCCATTTTTTTAATGATTAATAAATTAGGTCAAAGAAATGTTGCATGAAAAATATGTCATGCTCACGATCATCACTAATGCAAAAGTGATACTCCTTAATCAAATCACATGACTTGTCAATGTTATCCGTACCATCAATGTTCAATTGTGCATGTCTGCAAAGAACATGTACTAATATGGACACTTGGTCTGAGTGATAATACTCACTATGTATCTCTATGTGAGGAGAAAATGTGTAATTCTAAACAAAGTCCACCACTAATAGATTGTTCCTGGTTGAAATACTTCATGAGAATTCTTAAATTTAGATGCTTGCCACCTAGACATGTGCGAGTGTCTGATATATTTATAGATCTAGTTTTTAAACACCCCTATGAATTGTGAAATAGGAATCTCATCCTCAACATAGTTGATCCTCTTAGGCACCAGAGTTTAAGAATATGGTTGATTTCCCATGACATACTCATAATGCTTCCATGTGACAGTGATATATGACATCCCAAACTGGTTGGGATCAATAATAAAGATCCCATGGTGCAATTTCAAATCACCACATTTAGTGCATCTTCTTCAACCTATACATATTTTCTTGTAATACAACTCTTCTAGATCTCTTCTACACAATAATAATGAAACAAAATCACGCACTGTAGGAGGAGGAGGGTCATTGTGATAGTTATTCTTGTCAAATCCTTGGAAAGTGTCATAATGAAGCTGAAATTAAACATGATATCGACAAAAACGCCTGGCATGGATTGTATTAGGCCTAATAAACCATGGATTCAATTTCTGAAACATCCTTATGGATATGTTCACATGGCAATTTCTTTCCTGAAATTCCTCGAATAATGCAACTTCTGTCATTTCTACAATGTGCTTAGCATGTTCCCGATACTCATCTTAGCTATGTGATGTCGTAATACCTACTTTATATTTGGAATAGCATAGGAATGACTCTCCCAAAACTCACCACAAAAGCTTTGATTCCTGATATAAGCCTATATTGGTAGGGTTTCCTGGTGATAAGAGCCCAAGAAGAAGATTCATAATTTTCATTCACTCGAACCCTGAATTTGGTATGCTTGTGCAAGGTTTTCTTGATACATGGAGAAATTTTCACATTATTTCCAACTTTTTTTGCCTTGATGTACTTGGTATAACAATAGTAGTTATAATTTCCTTGTGCAGAGCTCGAACATAGGTTTTTCTTGATTTTCCAATCATAGTGAATGCATTTGATATATTTTCAGTGACATTCATATGTGTCTTCTTTCTTTTAGCATCTTGGACACCAAAAAGATTTATGGCATGTTTTAATTTCTTATGTTTGATCAACCCATGTAGTATCTAAGCTTGTGAAACAACTGAATGTTTCTCAAAATATCGTTGAATGATGTTATTGACATGGTCTCTAATAGTTTGAGCAGGAATAAACTCCCCAATTTGTTTGCAAATGTTCCACCCCTTTCCAAACCATTGCAACTCCTTGTTATCCTATCAACTTGAGAGGAAACAAATTGTTCTTCCAGTGATATATTTGATTGATAGGATTTTTTTTTTCCTCCATTGGTACATTACCTTTACATGGCACATGTTCTTCCCCTAGTGATAATTGATCAGCTTGATAGGTCATATGTTCCTCTAATGGTTGATCATGTCCATAGGGAACATCTTGATCATCATCTGGTTGATCAAATTGATGGGAACATCTTCTCCCTCATGTGGCTATTAAATTTTCATTCCTACACAGTGGAATACAAAATATACTTCTAATTCAAGTGAATCATCATCATAATAAAAGTGAATGGTAAATCTACACTTATTTAAGAAATCACCATAGGTGGAAGGTCATGATACGATTTGATAGTAGGAAACTAGGTAGCAGAAGTTGACATGGACCAAGGATTATAAGTTGAAACATGGAAATAAAAGGGTTTCGATCTCAGAGAAAGATGGGTCGAAGAAGAGCACACTAGTAAAGGCATTGGTCCTTCTGTCAACAAAAAGGGTGATGCATAATATGATGAAAGATAAAATTATTCATCCTTAATCAATAAAAATCAATTTGGAAGTTAAATTTTCAACATGAGGGTACTTGATCACAGTATCATTCGAATTTTGACTCAATTAGTATATAACATGTTCATCCCCTTGGTTATCCTCTTGAACCAGTACCATAACAATGGTAGTAATAGATGCAACAAGATACATGAAATAATATCATTGATAGTCAAGGGAATACAACAATGATATTAGAACCAGGACATCTTTCAAAGCATCAAAATATTTTTGGGCTATATCATCCCAATGGAAGGGAACCCATTTTTTCAATAGGCGAGTAAATACTTTTGTAATTTCTGCATAATTGGGGATGAATCTCCATAGAAAGTTAGCTTTCCCTTGGAGGCATTGTAACTGATGAAGTGAAGATGGTGTAGGGAAGTCAAGGATCGCTTATACTTGGACAAGATCGATACATATTCCTTGTTTTGACATGTAAGAATATGAGAAGTCTAAAGGACTGAACAAAAAAGACACATTTGGGTGGATTTAACCTGATGTTATAATGTCGGGTCTTCATGTTGGATCGATACTGATAGGAAGTGAAAATTTTGGTTGATAGACTTCAGAGGTGGTTTCAAAGGGAGTAACCTCCGATGTAGCCTTAGTATTTGTGTTTTATTATTCATTGGACACCTAGGTGTTGCCTCAGGAGGTAAAGGAGGAAATATTTGCAACCCACGTGAGCAACGAGGGTGTTTCTTTTCCACGGTTTACTAATTAATTTTAAAAATTTAAAGACACAAAACAAAACAAAGGGGTAACTAGTTATATAAGGATTACCAAACCACTGTGAACTATTGAATACCGTTTCTGGTATGTGCAGGAAATATCCCCGAATGTTGTGTTTGGTGTATCACAAATAACAAGGTGGTCGACTCGGTTACCTAGGGTTGGATTTCATCCTAGTGGGGACTTCCAAAATATAACTAGAGGTATGTGAAAGTGCAGTCCATGTTAGTGTTGTCTAGTGTGTCATGTATGATAGGAAGTATTCTGATATTATTTTCATACGTGGAGTGTCGTCTACTATACCCTAAGGTACATGGAGAATGATTCGATATACTTACATACGTGGAATACCAACTACCCACAGAATGTAACACATACAAGTAATGACAACTCCTATGTTTAAATATGTCAGAACACGTCTCTAGCCTAGACCTCTATGTGTGTCATTAATGTTTCAAATGGTCCTTAGTTCAATTGAATCGATTTTAGAGTTGATATTCAATTAGGTTTCAGTTTCAAGGCTCACGAAACGATTTCAGAGGGAATTATTACTTAAAGAACTTAATTATGTGGCGAATATTTTGAATTTGAGAGAATGGGAGATTCTTGAAAAATGAAGCTAGTGATTACCAAATCTAAGGGTCAAATTTATTTTATGAGATAAAACAAAATCTATGTCTATAAATTCTTACAAAATTAATCAATTATAAGATACAATACATAAATATACACTCCATGATACAATAAGGAACATATTCAACTAATTTTCAATTATGTTTATATTTGAAAGCCTACTATACAAAATCAAATTAGTCGGAAAAAAAATTCTTCATTAGAAGCACCATTTCATTTAACATTTGAAAATTTGTAACTAAAATTACCATAAAACAATAGTAAGAATATCTTTCTTAGAGGAAGAAATTATCATAAATATAGAGAATTTCACAATTCCAAATAAAAAGTGGAAGAAATGTGGGATGAAAAGGACAATGAAATTGTTGATAAGCAAACAAAAAGAAATCAAGAGATAGAGGTTTTAGTGGATTTAGAGAACAAGGAAGATGCTTCAAGGTGTTATCAACAATGAATGGATATTGTTATCATTTGTGTTGAAGAGGGGCACAAATGATTTGAATGTATTTTTGGGAGAATGTACATGGAAAATTTAGCACAACAATCAAATAGTGCACAAGGAGGGGTAAGAGGATTGAAAAAACTATATGTTTCTGCAAGGAACCTTTTTTATGCACCTATAAAGATGGATATCCAATGTCTTTCAGGTTTTAAATTATTTTCATCAAACCTTGACAAAATTTAAAATAAAGAAATATTTATTATTATTATTTTTGAACCATATTTTACAATATATTTCAAGATTACATTTGTTGAGAAAAAACTAGACGAATTTAATCAACATTAGATTGCCACAGTCTAATAAGAATAACAATGTAAACATTTCTAGCATATCATCAATACATGCATGGTAATTTATTTCTTTTTCATTTATTATTTATGAATTTTATATTGATTAATCACATGAGTCTTCCATGGATAATTATAGTTATATGCAATAATGCTCTCATTTTTGTGCAAGCACAAATCTACACTATACTTTGTATGTCTTAAAAAACTCATTCCTTTTAGAAAATTCTCATAACCTTCATGTGAAAATTGAAAGAAGAAATTTGTGAGGTTTTCAAAGGTAGGGATCATCATTTAGGATTCAAAGAACCATTAAATGTTATAAAGAATGATGAATGTTATGAAATTTTAATGTTGTTAAATATTTGTTTAAAAAATAATGTCTTCTCATCCTGAAATTTTTTTAGCTACTCTGAGGTCACGCTGCTACGCCCTCGGCCTCCTGTCTTTTTGATCCACACTTCGCCTAGCATGGCCCCTTCGGAATCCTCCTCGGAGGTGGATGCTACACAGCTCACCTTTTCAGCTCTTGTTAACTCCCTCCCCCCTCCGCGTCCTCGTCCGAAAATCTCCAAATTTGTGAAGAAGCTCGACGGTCTGCAGGAAGTCATTCTTCCTCCTTCATTGCCTCGCATGGTTGCTCTCTCCCTTGCTGAAAAGGGTCTTATTGGCCAGTTTACTGGGCTCTAGCCCTCTCCGAAGACTGTTCAAAGATGGGTCGAACAAAATTGGTCTGATAAGATAAATGGCAAAATCTCTATTCGCTTTTGTGGGAAAGGGTATTTTACCTTCCATTTTGAATCCAAAGAAGGAAAAGATCTGATCTTCAGAAATGGCCCTTGTTTCATGGATACCAGAGAGTTGTATCTCAGCAAATGGACGCTAAACTTCGACCCTGAGCTAGATGTTCCCAGCGCAGTTTCGGTGCGGGTTCGTCTTCCTCACCTTCCCCTCCATTGTTGGAGAGATGAATCAGTCTGTGCCATTAGGAATGCCATTGGAAAATTCATTGATCGAAGTGAACCAAAGGACAACATGCAAGCCTGTGCCAGGATTTGTATCGAGGTAGATCTTGGCAAGGGTTTACCTGAGGACATCAAGCTCAAGGTGGATGATTGGACACATATACAATAGCTGGAATATGAACACATCCCGTTCAAATGCAAGGTATGTCATGAATATGGCCACTTTGCAAATCGTTTTTCTAAAATAATTGATGTTGAAAGTCCAGATACAGATACTCAATGGGAGACGGTCAAAAGAAAGAAAACAGTCTCGAACCCTAAGGTTAACCCCACTGCTGCTCCTCCTCCCAAGCCCAACCCTCTAGCCTCTTCCTCCCCCAATTCTCTGGATCCTTCCCTTCACCTCTCTGTGCCCCCTGCATCTCCTTCTCCCCCTCCCAAGACCACCCTGGAATATTCCAACCCCTTCTCCTCCATCTCTCCTCCCGATGATGATCCCACCCTTCTTATTCCTCTTTCCCAACCTGACTCCCCTCGTTCCTCCCCCTCCCTTCCTGATCCCCCCTCCTTCTCCCAAGATCCCCCCTCCTCTCAAATTACTAGAAACTCATCGGAGGAACATGGAGAAACTCTTGAATCATATAAAAAACAAGGTCCAGGAAGGAAATCTATAAAACAACACTCGGATGAAAATGCACAGAAGGACATAGAAATGGGTACTCAAAACCCCATAGAAACCTACATATTGAGGCAGAACAGTAAGGAGGCCGGGCAAAAGGATCATGGAGGGCGAGCATCCCTTTGGACCACCTCCCCTCAATGATGAAAGTAATTTCATGGAACAACAGGGGACTAGGGAACCCCGCCAAAATAGCTACCCTAAGAGATCTGATAAACCATGAAAAGCCGGAAATTATTCTCTTGCAAGAAACTAAGCAAGGAGAATCAGAAATGAAGGAAACAATCAAAAAGCTAAAAGAATATGAAGGCACCCTCTCTGAATCAAGGGGTGCCTCCAGTGGTCTTGCCACCCTACGGAATCATAGTACTTGGCATCTTAAAAGCCACACAATCAATCAGAACTGGATCAAAATTACATTAGAGAACTGTAGAGATAAAAAAAAAATCATCATTTATAATGTTTATGCTTCGAATCATTACAAAGATAAAGAACAGTGTTGTAACTCCATCAAAGAATATATCGACAAAGAGGACAATAGTAGTATTTTAACAGGAGGAGATTTCAATCTTACCCTCCATGCCAATGAGAAACGAGGAGGTTTTTTCAGTCAAGATCCATTCACGAACCAACTTGAAGGCATAATGCAGGACCATGATTTGGTGGACATAGCACCTAAGAATCGCAGATACACCTAGAGCAATCGTATATTAGGGAGAGACAACATCATGGAAAGGCTTGACAAAATCCTTGTTGATGTCTCCCTCCTCTCAGACTTCTCTACTGCCTCTGCCTGTGTTCTTCCCTTTTCTGCCTCAGACCACTATCCAATTACCCTCACCTTTGAAGACCATCGATCGCTTGGGCCCATCCCTTTCAAATACATCCCTCTCTAGAATAGCATTCCTGAAGAAAACCAACTTGTCTGCAACACTTGGATCGAGCACGTTGAAGGCTCCCCATCCTTCATATGGGAAACTAAATTGAAAAGAACCAAGATGGCACTGAAAGAGTGGGCGAAAAATCATTATAAAGGGCCAGAATAGATCCAATCTGAAATAAAACATAGCTTGGAGGGCATCTGCAGAAAAATTGAAGCCAACGGTCTTAACCAAGAGCACTGCGCCCTCGAAAAAGATCTCTACTGTCAGCTCTATCGCGCCAACAGAGAGGAGGAGGAAAAATGGCGCATTAAGTCTAGGCATATTTGGCTGCAAGAGGGTGATAAGAATACAAACTTTTTTCACAAATAGGCCATAATCAGGAAAGCTAAGAACAATATCACTTCCATAATAGATGCAGACGGACACCTCCAAGCTGACCAGGAAATAATAAAAAGAGTTGCCTCTGCGCATTTCCAAGAGCTTCTCATAAAAACAAGAGGCCCTGATGATTACCATGATTTCCTCCAGCATCTCCCTACCACGATCAATGAGGAAATAAACAGTATGCTCAATAGGAAAATTGAAGAAGATGAGATTAAAAGTGCAATCTGGACCCTGCACCCGGACAAAGCTCCGAGTCTAGATGGCTTCTATATTAATTTTTATAAAGCTTATTGGGACATAATAAAAAAATATGTTGTAAAAATGATACAATGGACTCAGCGCAAGAGAAAAATTGGGGGCTACACCAATGCTACCTACCTTGCCCTTATCCCCAAAGAAAATCAGCCCTCCTCCTTTACGAGATTTAGGCCTATTTCAATTTGCAACTCCTATTATAAGTTGCTGACCAAAATTCTTTCCTTGCGTCTCAAACCTCATCTTCATAATCTCATCTCTGAAAACCAAGGTGGTCTCATGTGTCATAGACAAATTACTGATTCCATCCTCCTTGTCTAAGAGGCAATTCACTCTAGTATATCCCGAAAAGAAAAAGGTTTCATCTTAAAGCTAGATCTCGCCAATGCATTTGATAGGGTCAGGCACTCCTTTCTTTTTGTTGTCCTTCATAAAATGGGATTTGACTCAAACTTTCTTGCTCTTTTTAATGCTTGCATCTCTGGACCTTGGATATCCCCTTTCATCAATGGCAGACTAGCCCCCTCTTTTCAATCCTCTCGAGGTCTAAGACAGGGATGTCCTCTATCTCCCTACCTCTTCATCTTGATGGTTGAATCCTTCAGCAAGGCTTTGGACCAGATGAGGCGTGTGGGGCTCATCACTGGCATCAAATTCAGCAACAGAGTAAAGAACATGAACCATTCTCAATTTGCAGATGATACTCTTCTTATGGGAGGAGCCTCCAACATCATTGCCTAGCAATTTAAAACAACCTTGGACAAATTTATGCACTATTCCGGAGGTATGATTAATCATCTTAAAATTTGCATTTATGGTTGGAACGCTTCTTCTCAAACCATTCACAGCATTGCTAACATCTTTAGGGTCCCTTGTAAGTTGAATTGGGGAATTTTTCTTATCTGGGTATGCCTGTGAGTATTGGTCCTCTGAAGGAAAAAGTATGGAACATTTCCATTGACAAAATGAAAAGAAAAGTCCAGCAATGGGGCTATTCATGGCTTAATCCTGCAGGCCGCCTTATCCTCCTCAAATCTGGTCTCTCATCTTTGCCTTTGTATCAATTCACCCTCCTTCAGGCCCCTGCCATCATCCATCATAAAATTGAAGCCATCGTTCATCATTTTTTATGGCAAGGGGGGAAGAATTACAAAAGGAGATACAATCTCATAAAATGGAGACAGGTTATTCAAGATCAGGAGCATGGTGGATTGGGAGTCCGCTCTCCCAAGCTCCTAAACGCTGCCTTCGAAGGTAATGTTGTCTGGAGATTCATCAGTGTTAGTCAAGCTTGGTGGAAGAGTGTCTTGGAAGTTAAATACCTCAACACTGCCCGACAACACCTCTTTGACCAAGAAATACCCAACAGATCTTGCTCCAAAATTTGGGGTCTATGAAAAAAATCTATCCCTTTCTTAGCTCTAAATCTCTCCAAAGTCCCCATGGGCGGTAACAACATCAGCATTGGGAAGGATCAAATTATGGGACAACACCCCATCAACAGCAACCCTGGAACTCAGCAAATTCTATCCTTCTACAACAACATGGACCTACACTGCTTAAACCAGTTCTCTAAATGGGATGCACAAACTCATCTCTGGACTGGATTTCACTTTCCAAAAGTTCCAATCAATCTAGAGGCTGATCTTAGTATCCTTCAATCCTATCTCCATGGTTTAGCTCCCATTAAAAAAGAAAACGTGGATGAGTTTTGTTGGGATCCTTCAGGAACAACTTATACTATCAAAGCTGCTTATCAATATCTCTGCAACAATGACTATCCTATGCCTATATGGTCAAACTGGAAAGTTGTATGGAAAACTGAGGCCCTTCCCAAGATTAAGTTTTTTATATGGACTTTGCTGAAAGGAAAAATTTTAATCTCTGGTAACCTCAAAAAAATAGATGTGATTGGCCCCTCAAGATGCCCAAATTGTCAAACTGCAGAGGAAACTATCCAACATATTTTCATCGAGTGTCCCTTTGCTTCCCGATGCTGGAAGGAACTCATCCCTAACTTACAACCTATATGGGACCATCATAGCTCCATTGCTGAAGCCTTACACTCTTGGAAAAGCAGTTACCCCTGGAAGAGAAAGAAGAATAGCATAGCGAAGAGAGTTTGGGACACCCTTCCCTATGTGGCTCTTTGCAATATATGGCTCGTTCGGAATAGGAATATCTTCAAGGATAAAGAACCCTCCTTCAGAAAACTCTGCATCAAATCTTGGAGCCTCACGCTTGTTGGAAATTTCAGCCAAGAGCCCCAAAAGAATTGACTATAAAGATCTCTGTGTGGAAGAAAGAAACTTTGTTGGCTATCTTCTTGATAAGAGCAATAGCATCAACAAAAAAAGCAATATAGCTAATCGACAGTACAACTCAGGTAAAAGCTGGAAAATTCGAATGCAATAAGAGGAGTTTGCCAATTGGATAAAGAGCTGTGGAAGACCCTCCTTACTCTTTGATGGGGCTTCTAAATCCAACCTAGGCGTGGCAGGGGCTGGAGGCATCATTCGCAATGAATTTGGTTGCATTATTGCATCCTTCGAATGGGGTCTAGGTTCCCTCTCAAACAACAGAGTGGAGGCTTTTGCCCCGTTTCAAGGATTAATTTAGCTACAAAATCTTGGCATAAATAATGCCATGATCTTCAGAGACTTTGATATAGTCATTAGTTTGATGATTCATAGTCCCCCAGCCTCAAATGTGGCTCTTCGCTAAACCATCAGCAGATGCCACTCTCTCTTGAATAATATGAAGGATACAACCTTTTTCCACATCCTCCGCAATTTCAACAAGGATGTTGGCCTTTGTGCCAACAGGGCAAGTACGCATTCCTTGGGACATCTAATCTGCAATTATGTCTCATATCTAATTCATATGCCATGATCTAGTTCAAATCTGAAATGATATCTTGCATAGAGGATTTCGTCCTTCTTGAAATAACTTGCACCTGCTCCCTCATCCTTCCCGTGACTTTGCCTTGGTCCTTGCCTCGGCCTGACCTTTTCTGCCCACCCCTTCCTATTTATCAGGCCTCCCTTCTCCCTGGATGATCATACTCCCCTCTTTTTTTGCTCTGGCCATCTGCAGTGCCTTGCATTCGCCCTCTCCCTGCATGTCGCTCTGTCCCTTGTTTCCTTCCCCTTCACTTCTCCTGGTTCTCAGTTTCCGAATTCTGTCTCGGCTACAACACTTCCTATCAGCGCCAACTTCACTGCTTCATTTCATCGACTCTGACAGCGCATTATCTTGCTCTATTTTTCGCTTATTGGCTCCTGAATTTTCTTATAGATCCTCTTTTCCCCTTTGCAAAGAAATTGGGTTTATTAGATCTGTTCTTATTTTCCAACATGGTGCGTAGTGAGGACTGCCTGCATTGTGTAGATCTTCAGGAAGAGCTCGAGCAGATTAGAGCTCATCAGAAGATTCTTGATACCAAGTTACAAACTCAAGAAAAGATTGCAGATGAAAAGCATGAAGTTGATCTCAACATCTTCCTCCACAGGGTCTTCTCGCTTCAGAGTTAGTTTAACGCTCTTTCAAATCGTTGCAATCATGCAGAGGAATCAATAAAAATTCTTAAATATATGTTGGAAAAGAACACTACTCCAAGTTCCAGCTCTACAAATTTGAGGAACGTGGGCAATGAAGTTAATCCTGAAGACTCTACAGCTCGTCAAATCAGCCATATTAATATAGATTAAGCATGTCTTTCAATTTTTCCTTTCTTCTGTTCCAGTTTGTTCGTATTTATGCAATCTCTATATTTCAGTTATTTACAAAAACTAGAAGCAAAGGGAATGTAGCGTTTTGTTGTAGCTACTCCCTTCACTGCTCCTCATGCATCTCATCATGTTACTTTGGAGTCTTCTATCCACCTTTTTTGAATACAAAATAGTAGCCGATTATGTCAAAAATAAAAAAAATAATGTCTTCTCAATTCATGCACATTGGAAGTAGGGATATTCTTTCTCCTTGTAGATATTGCCACATTTTCTCTCTTTTAACTCCTATTTTGGATATCAAACATTAATCAAACTAATATTTATAGGTTTTGGAGCACCTATTTGACAACCATTTTTTCTAATCCCTGTTATAAATCAATTTCCATGAATTCAAGTGATTTCAAAAAATTCCAATAAACCGTAGTTTCAAGTAGTTTTCAATAACGTGCATGGTTTCAAGTGGTTTTCAATAATTTTTATGGTTTCAAGTGATTTTATTTAGTTGTTGTTACATCTCATTTTTTAACTACATGGTATTACTTTCAATGCTTATTTTGTATTAATTTTGTTGTTTCATTCTCCATTTGTTTATGGTTTTCAATCATACTTCTTAATGCATACAATATGGAGCAAGTAATATGAGAAGTGAGACAATTTTAATTACCTATATTTGTATGAAATTCTTGTTCTCTCAATGTCTGCCATATTTTTCTCATCCTTTCTCTAGTTGTCTCTCGTATTTCCTATGTGGATGGTAATTTCTTTCTTTTTCTAGATCCAAACTCCAATTTCCCATGTTTGTTGTGAATCTTTGTGTAATTTCCAAGCTTGTTATTTATCTATGAAAGAATGTTTGTTGCTTTTTTTGCAAAATCAAATTTAGAAACTAAACTATTTGTTGACAGCAAAGGCTCAATTGAGCCCCTGAGCCGTATGATCCACCATTAGTGCCATTAATAAAAATTTGGTAAGGGGTTAGCTTTTTAATGGCTCGATCGAGTCACTAGTTAACATCATATGTCACTTGATTGAGGGTTTATTTAATGCTCGATTGAACAATTTGAATTTTTAATTTAATTGCTCGATGGAGTGTTTAAAGCGCTTGATTGAACTCTTTAAGTCCTAAAAATTTCAATTTCAACACCTCTTCTACAGATTTCTTTGCAACCCCATTTTGCACCATATCGGATTTAGGGCAGAAATTTTCCTTAAGAGGCAGATATAATCACATTGGATTTGTGAAATAATCCTCTATCCAAGGACATATGAATTTGACACTTTTGAATTCAAATGATATTTTTCATCTACTTTCTTTTAAACATAACACTTGAAATTTTTTTGGACAGTTTCAAAAGGGCTGAATAAAAAATCAATAACATAAAATATACACAACGAAAAAAAATAAAAAAAATACCATTATCTGCGTTTATGAGTCCTATTCAAAAGGGTACTCTTTTTTTTTCAATTTATTTAAACAGTTGAAAAAATATTACGTGAACATGTGTCACCATAATGCAATTGAAATATTACTCCGCCAACTTCGAAAAATAATAAAAAATATATTTTTTCTTAAAAAAAAAAAAAAATTAAGATGAAAAACTTAGTTTTCTCTATGTAGATCATGCTATGCTAAGTTATGCTACATATATATATTTTAAATTAAAAATTTTAGACTAAGTTATGCTACGTGAAGACACACATATCTCTTTTGTTTTGTGAAAATTTGCAAGGACATATATTGCATTTAATGGAAAATTGAGAGATTATACAAAACAATTTTTTTTTTCAAAATATATCATTATGACAAAAACATAATTTTCCACGTATTGTATTTTTACTACAAATCAAAATTCATAATTATTATATGAATTTTGAGGGTTGCAATTCGATAAAAGAGGAAAAATGAAATTTCATCTCCACATTTGGCCCAAAAGTGTAACCCATCTTCATGCTTTCACCCATTCACCAGAATCCAAATGGATTTTTATGGAACCAAATCCCTTCACAGGATGAGTAGATTTGTTTCCAAGAATGACTTTCAAACTTGTCTCCCACTCAACCAGGTTAGAGAGGACTTCCTTGTACCTAGAGAAATGTCCAAAAGCCCCACTATCTACCTACCAACTATCATATGAATCCAAAGGGGAAGAACTAGAAAGATCATAAATAATAATAATATATTCATATTGGCTAGGAGTTATATAATTTTAATACCTGGAGTTCCTTGACCTGTTTTGAGGATGGTGGCCTTCTTTATAATCATCCAAAGTATCTCTTCTCCTTCTATCATCCCTTATTCTTCTATCTTCCCTTCTTCTTCTATCATCTCCTCTACTTCGGTCATCACCTCTTCTTCTATTGTTGAACCTGTTATTATTGAAGCCATGATTGTTGTTGTAATTGTACCTTGAAGAATCTCTATTAGGTCCCTATATTAATAGTGTAGTCTCTTATTGTTGTTAGTGTAGCCCCCTTATTGTTATTGTTGTACCCCTGTAGCCCCCATATTGTTATTATTGTGCCCTTACATTTTTATTGTTAGGTCGGCTAGGATTATATTGTGACCCTATGGACTCCTATATATAGATGGAGGTTTTATCATTTGTATCATCCAATAATTATTCATTTATATAATGTAAAGGAGGTTTCCCTCTTGAAGTGGCCGAATTCTAAGGCGTTGATCTCTCTTTTCTTATATTTTTGGAGTTGGTTTCATAACATTTGGTATCAGAGCTTCAGATTCTAGGGTTTCGCTGCTCCAAACAGGACATCGTGGAATTTTCACTATAAATTTGTTTCTACGGAGTTTCAGAAGCTAAAAATTTTATCACGAGAATCTGAAATCCGGAGGAACATCGTGTCTCCCTGTCGGGTATACGACCAAAGTCCCACATTGACTAGAATTGGGGAGGATCATGGGTATATAAGGATGGACAAATATCTCCATTGGTATGAGGCCTTTTGGGGTAAAGCCCATAAGCAAAGCCATGAGGGCTTAGGCCCAAAGTGGACAATATCATACCATTGTGGAGATATGTGGTGTCCAGAATCCTTACAAGTGGTATCAGAGCCATGCCCCGAAGTTAGCGAAGTGGATGAATCCTCGAATGTCGAACGAAGGTGGTGGGCCCCGGTAATATCACGATGGGATCCATGGATGAGCTCGGTTAGACAGGCGGTATGCTCCAGATTCTTCATGGACGTGTCCTGGTCCCAACACGGTGAAGAGGAGTTTGACCTGGGATAGAGCAAGCTCTCGAGGCAGGTGGTGCTCCATGTAAGACGTGTGCTTCCAACGCATTGGAGCAGAGAATCCTGGTTGGTAGAGAGTGGACGGATGGATAATCGTTCGAGGGGAGGCTCGATGGTCCTTTGTTCGAGGGGAGGATTGTTGGGTATACGACCAAAGTCCCACATTGACTAGAAGTGGGGAGGATCATGGGTATATAAGGATGGACAAATATCTCCATTGGTATGAGGCCTTTTTGGGTAAAGCCCATAAGCAAAGCCATGAGGGCTTAGGCCCAAAGTGGAAAATATCATACCATTGTGGAGATATGTGGTGTCTTAATCCTTTACACATCGTGTAAAAATATTAGATATTGTTTCACAATATTTTCAGAGATATGATCTGTGGAAGTTAGGGTTTTTAGAGGATCCCGAATTTCATCTCAAAAGAGGCGACCGTGGGAAAATTGTCATAACTCTCTCTTTGAGCATCGGATTGGAATTCTGTAAAAAGTGGCTGCAAGTACACATAATTTAGTTTCATGTGTATCAATTTCAGAGCCGAATGAGGAAATAGTGGCATGTGGCACGCCATACAAGTTCTCCCTACTGAACCAGTCCATAATTAGGTCATTGTGGGAGATTGGGCATAAATTTTCCTTGAAGAATAAAAATCAGGTCAGACCTATGGCATTCAAAAGAAGATTCAGAGATCTACTACAGTACTGAATTTTAGATATTGAAGATCTGAAATCACAGAGATAATTTTGTTTCAATATCAAGCTCCTCAAAAGAAAGAAAAATGTGTGTATTTTTTTTCTCGAATTGCATAAGTCTTGTTTGAAAAAACAGTTTTAATTGATTCCAAGAGCATATTGAAGAATAGATATTAGTATTGGGTGCTAAAATTCCCCCTAAAAAGAATTGAACACCCATTAAGCCTTTAGAAGGCTCTATTATGACTCATTAAGACGAAGAAGTGCAACATGACATATCAAAATTACAAGAGCAAGTGCACCAAATTTCGCTCTCGCAAAGAGCAACAAAAAATGAAATGGAAGTTTTGAAGAAAGGCATAGAAGCTAAGATGGATGGTTTGAAGAAAGGCGTGGAAGATAAGATGGATGGTTTGAAGAATGACATGGAAGCTAAGATGGATGGCATGGAATCTGGCATGGAAGCTAATATGGATTACATGGAAGCTAAGATCGATGAAAAAATGAAAGACAACATGGAAAACATGAAGAATGATCTAAAAGCATACATGGAAGGTTTGACAAAGTTAATACAAGAAATGTTTCCTAATGGCGAAAATATAGTAGAGGAAACTCATGATGAGAACAAAATAAATGTTAATCGTGATTTCATAAACTCTAATGTTGGATGGAAGAACCACCATATTCCAAAGATGGATATGAGGAAGTTTGATGGCAAGGATCCCATAACGTGGATACTACAGATGGAGCAATATTTTGATCTCAATAATGTGCAAAACATAAAAAAGGTACACATTGTAACTTTACATTTAGAACAAAATACATTTGTATGGTATCGATGGCTTTGCTCTTGTAAAAGAATTGTCAATTGGTCAATTTTTATGGAGGAAATGATAGCACATTATGAGGATACAAAGAGCAACACATTATTTAGCCAATTGATAAATCTCAAACAAAAGGGCTCAGTGGTGGAGCACATTGAGGATTTCCAAAAATTTAATATAAGGGTAACTGATATTTCAGAGGAACATGGGATTGATGTCTTCATAGGAACTTTAAAGGATAACATCCAACGTGAGGTTCACCTTTGGGAACCTCATTCATTGGAGAAGGCATTCAGGTTGGAAAGAAAAATTGAATGTAAAATAATGGTGACAAGGAAGCCTACCACTCACATATATAAATATGGAAGTGTTGCTACTCCTAGACTTCCACAACCTACAAGGTTGACACCACAAAAATAGGAAGAAAAAAGAGCAAAAGGGATTTTCTACAGTTGTGGTAGCGAATACACTAAAGTTCATAAGTGTGTTGAGAAGAAATTATTTTACATAGATTGTGAAGAGGAGGGAGAAAATGAACAAGAAACTTCAAAAGAATAGGATATACACCAAAACCAACCCTAGAAGAAGAAGAAATGAGTTTGACCATATCATGTAATGCATTGGCAAAAATTTCCACTCATCAAACTGTCAATATAGAAGGACATATGAGGAAGAAAAAGGTAATAGTGTTGATTGATTCAGGCAGTACCCATAATTTTATTCATTGTAAGGTAGCCAAGGAATTGAATTTCTTCCTATACCCAACACCAGAATGTCAAGTGATGGTTGCAAATGGAGGAACTATAAATTTCTCTGGAAAATGTCATAATATCAAGCTAACCATGGGGGAATATGTATTGAATATCCCAATGCTTTCCATTCCAATCGGAGGTGTTGATATTGTATTAGGAGTACAATGGTTACAATCTTTGGGGACGGTCGATTTTAATTTTCAAGAACTTTTCTTGAATTTTTTTCCAGAAGGAAAGGAAGTTTAATTATGAAGTATCGCAGGGAAGCCAGGAAATACAACAAGTTCTAATGTAATGAAAAATATTTTTAAGAAATAAAAACTAGGCGTAATTGCACAATCATGCTCACTAGAAGATCCAACATCAAAATCATCTATTTCTCTAGATCTCCAAAAAGTCTTTGGACAATCATTCCAAGGTGTTTGAAACTCCCAAATGACTCCCACATATTCGTGATCATGATCATGCTATTCATTAGATTCCAGGAAGTGTTCCTCCAAACATCAGGCCTTACAGATATCATTATGTCCAAAAGAGCGAAATTGAACGTATGATTGTAGAAATGTTAGAGGCTGGTATAATTCAACCTAGTGAAAGTTCTTTCTCTGCTCTAGTAGTATTGGTGCACAAGAGGGATGGATCATGGAACATGTGTCTGAACTATAGGGAGCTCAATAAGCTCAGTATTAAAGATAAATTTCCCATTCCCGTGATTGATGAATTATTGGATGAATTACATGGAGAAACTTATTTTACCAAGTTGGATATCCGTTCAGGATATCATCAAATTATAATGAAGACTAAAGACATTCCAAAAATAACATTTCAAACTCATGAGGGTCATTATGAATTTTTGTTCATGCCTTTTGGCCTTACCAATGCACCTTCTACATTTCAAGGGTTGATGAATTCCATTTTCAAACCCTTCCCTAGAAAATTTGTGTTAGTATTTTTTGATGATATACTAATCTACATTAGGTCTTAGAAGGATCATGTTTAGCATGTTGACAGGGTGCTCAAAATATTGTAGGATAAACAATTATATGAAAAAACCTCCAAATTTTCTTTGGAGTACAAGAGGTGGAATATCTGGGTCATATTGTATCTTATAAGGGTGTTAAGGTAGACCCTAACAAAATTAAAGCCGTTAAGAAAGGGAAATTCCCCTCAACCATAAATTATTTGCGAGGATTTTTTGGGTTAACAAGGTATTATCGAAATTTTGTTAAGAAATATGGGAGAATAGCAACACCTCTAACAACATTATTGAAGAAAGATGCATTTTCATGGACTCATGAAGCAACTAAGGCCTTTGAACATCTTAAAGAGGCAATGTGCCTAGCATCGGTATTAGCTACGCCAGACTTCACAAAAACATTTATTGTGGAATGTAATGCCTCAGGAAATGGAATTGGTGTTGTTTTAATGCAAGTAGGAAGACCCGTTACTTTTGAAAGTTGTCCAATCAAAATAAAATATTTACAGAAAGCTATTTATGAGAAGTAAATGTTGGCAATACGACACGTACTAAAGAAATGGCGACCTTACCTAATGGGTAGACACTTCAAGATAAAAACTGATCATGATAGTCTTAAACACTTTTTGGAACAAAGACTATCTTCAGAAGAGTAGTAAAAATGGGTCACAAAGATTTTGGGTTAAGAATTTGAAATCATCTACAAAAAAGGGAAGCTAAATGTTGTTGCATATGCACTCTCAAGAAAGGATGAAGGGGTGAAAGAATTGCTTTGTGCCATTTCTATTATTCAACCAGATTGGATAGCCGAATCAAAGGATGAATGGAAGAAGGAAGAAGTGTGGACACGCATTCAAAATTTGCAGCAAGATCCTAGTACATATGATACATTTAGTTGGAAAAATTATTCCTTATGGTACAAAGATCACTTATATCTTTGAAATAATTCTCAACTAAAACAAAATATTCTTTTGGAGTTGCACACTTATCCTTTAGGAGGACACTCAAGATTTTTAAAAACTTACCAAAGGGTGAAGAAAGAATTTGGGATGGCCTTAAATCTAATAGGAATGTTTGGTTTTCCAGCAAAATAAAGTTGAGACAATTAAGACCTCGAGTCTTCTACAACCTTTATCCATTCCAAGTCAACGTTGGGATGAGATTTAAATGGATTTTATCATAGTTTTACCTAAGTCCGAAGCAAAGAGTGTCATCATGGTGGTAGTTGATAGAATTACCAAGTATGCACACTTTTGTGCATTATCTCATCCATTTAAAGCAAGTACAGTTGCTACTGCATTTATCGAAACAATTCAAAAGCTACATGGAAAGCCAAAGATTATGGTAAGCAACAAAGATCCCTTTTTTACTAGAAATTTTTGGACAAAATTATTTTCTTGTTTGGGTACTCAACTAGTTCATAGCTCATCTTATCATCCTTAATCTGATGGTCAAACTGAGATAGTGAACAAATTTTTGGAAGGATATCTTCGTTGTTTTGCATTTGATAAACAAACACAATGGGTCAAGTGGTTACCTCTGGCTGAATGGTGGTATAACACTTCCTTCATTACTGCAGCAAAAATGACCCCATTTATGGCACTTTATGCATATCATCCACTGTCCATCACATCGTATTTAAGAGAAAATTCTAAGGTTCAAGCAGTGTAAGATCACATCGAGGATCAACAACAAGTTCTCCAACTCTTAAAGGATAACCTAAATTTTGCACAAAATCGAATGAAACAACAAGCAAATCAACATCGCAGCCAGAGAAGTTTTGATGTAGGAGACTAGTTATTTTTACGGCTACATCCATACAAAAAAATGTCCCTAAAGCAAGCTAAGAAGGATAATAAATTATCGCCAAAGTACTATGGTCCTTACAAGGTGTTGCAAAATATTGGTACTATGGCATACAAATTGGAGCTTCCTGCTTCTTCGCGAGTGTATCCAGTTTTCCATGTTTCATGCTTAAAGAAGGTTATAGGTGACAAACTTCCAGTTCAAACAATATTGCCAGAAATTGATGAGGAATGAAAAATCATATTGGAACCTGAACCAGTCACGGAAACAAGAACTGGACAACTATGAAATCGATCAATTTCAGAGTATCTCATCAAGTGGAAGAACTTACCCACTGAAGATTCTACATGGGAGGATGCGAATTTTATACAAAAGAATCCAGAGCTACTCAAGCATTGAGGATGTTATCACCCTGTAATTTGAAGGTTGTAGGAAAAATCACATGAATGTAACATCAAACCACTGTTAGGTTCCTATAATAATAGGGGTCATAATTTTGAATTGACTATGATTAGTCTTGTAATATTGTACATACTTTTGCTTCCTGCAAAATATTTTCCCATATTAAATTGAAAAATGTAAAGAGGGAGAAGTCCTAAAAGAAAAACCCAAGGAATAAAAGAAAAGAATATATATATATATATATATATATATATATAATGAACCCCATAAAAAGAAGAAAATAAAAGGTTAGGTGTTAGTTGTTGTAAACAAAGAAGGCACAATAAAATGTTAGGGAAACTAAAGAAAAAGAGTAAAAGGTTTTGGAATGCATAAGGTTTCTAGCTCAAATTCACCTTCATCATGATTAAATCCTATGTTTCATGTGCAGGAGGAATTATCAAAGAAGGACATTCACAAAGGTTATATATTACTTTGGGTATTTACCCTAAAGTTCTATGTAATATTAGTTCTAAATATTAAAGCTCATTCACTAATTTCCCCTCATTCACTAAACCCCTTACATGTCTATTTTATTAATTTCCCTCCATTCATTTTTTCCCCTTCAAACTCATTCCCTAAGTTATTTGTTTCCTAACTTATCCCTTATTTACATATTCCCTTCATTACCCCTTCATTACATTTCATTCCCTAATATTTTTCCCCTCCTAAAAACCCTTTTCCCATTGAAAATCCCTTTTTTACCCCTTACTTCATAAAACCCTATTAATATAAAGTTTTTGACTTTATATTAATTTATCCCCGCAACCCTATACTACCTCTTCCCCTTGCAAAGTCAACCTATGGCCCACCTTGCACTAAGAATTAAATCCCCTTAATTTTATTTACCTCGAGATTCAAGAAATAAATGAACGGTTAAAATTCTTTTTCGCACCCCAGCTCATCTGACATTTAACACCAAAAATGAGTGCGAAATGGGAAATTTTATTTTTACCGGGTTTTACTGGTTGTCACTCCCACATTCTATCGCACTCCCTCTCCAAATTCCACATACAACTTGTTCCCCATGTGAAAATCATTAACTATTTTGATTTTAAATCTTATGAAATTGTAGCGGGAATGTAGGGTGGAATAATTTCAAGTGAAATACAAAGATATGAGAATGCGGTAATATTTCAGAGCTACGGGTGAAACCATACTTGAGGTAAAATTATATAGCTACATGCAATATGAGACTAAGGTTATGGAATGAGATTCAAAGGTAAAATGTTTTTACAGGGACACATGAAATAAAATTCACAAATGCCATGAAATTATCAGAGAAAATAAAAAGGAAAATTTCATATGGAATTAATGTACAAGTGAAAGTAAAAGAGTAAAGTGAGAATACTCTCCCAACCATACAAATCGACACATGGTTTTGCAAGACCATCCATGTATTCTACAAGGGTAAAAGGAATTTACATGCATATAAAATGAATTTACAGAGGAAGGAGTAATAAAAACAAAACTACACATGGTTTGTGAATTCATGGAAAGAGAAAACAAAACCACGGATTGGAAACAACACATGGTTTTGTAGAAATTTAATTATAAATTTAATACTTCGGAAATATTTTTCAAATATATATATATTATTATATATTTTCCAAAATACCCCGATCGGGGTGCCATGAGGAGAGCGGTGGGAGATGGTCAGTGCCACACGAAGGTGGGCACCTGACCACCCATCATGATTAAGGTTTAATGCGAAGCGTTGGCGGTCCTTGCCATGATCGACATTAAGGCCAATGAATACTGCCGTCCACAGCTAGCAAAGCCTGTCAGGAGGTGATGGGAATCACACTAGAAGCGGGGAGGTATAAGGAATAAAGAAAGTTTTTAGTAGAGAAATGTCATTGCAAACCATATAGGAGTTTAGCGAGTTCAACTAGACGACACGAAGGAAGGATTACTGCAACGCCATCGCTGGGATCACTGGTATGTTATGGTTCTTGTGACCCTTACCTCCCAATTCGTAATTCCAACTCTAAATTCGGCAGTTGAAGAAGATGGCTTTGATGGAATCTCTGCAATGTTCTGTGTCTTTAAAGGAATAAATTATCAATCTTCTCTAGTCTTCTATTCATTTGGTTTTAAATCAACGGTAGTGGTCATAGGAAAGGATATAGAACCCTGTTTTCGAAGCCCTCCAGCCTTGTTTCTTCCAGCCCTATTTCTTCCCATTCTTTTGAAATTTAAATCATCCTAGTATCAATATCCAACTCTACACTCTAATTTAGGCGTACAATAGTATTCTCGTAATTTAAGGTCTTTGTATTTCACTGCTATGAAAGGTCAGTTTAAGGCATTCAAAGCCTGGAAAAATATCAAGGGTATTAACCTTTCGTTTCATGAACAAGCCTGCATGCTTAGCTGGTATAATTTGAATGTTGTTGGTAATGGTCAAGGTAGGTCTAGTTTTCCGCAGAGTCATGTTTTCCCCCAATTTCTGTTTTCGTTAAATTATCTCTGGGCCATTGATTGTAATTGGACGCGAAAGCAAATTACATGGGGTAATTTGGACTGTGGCATGCAAACTATGTTTTCTCAAACTAATGTGCATGCAGTAAATCTGAAGGAAGCCACCAAAGCTTTTCAGATGCATTTTATTGATCATTCTCTGGTATATATAGGACTACTATACATTTTTACAGGGGATCTTGTCTGCCAAACCATTATGGCTAAAGGTCAAGTAGGAAAAAGAAAAGGCACTGGCAGAGGAAAACAACAGCAAACAATACAGAGTGTAGGACCAAGCAAGAGAGGAAGGAAGAGTAATAAGCAAGTTCTGGAAAATATAGCTAATCTTTATGAATCAAGAAAACCATCTCATATTCACAATACTATTCAGGGTTGGGAGAGAAAAAGTAATGAAGAAGATGAGGATCTCAAACAGCAAGAGGCAACAATGGATTTCATTTCTGATCCAGGAAATACAAGAGGTCAAGTATCTCTATTTCATCAATTAGTCAACATGTATTGGAAACTAAAATGTGTCTTAGCAAAAGCAATGTCGAGCATGCAAGAAAGGGAAGGCAACCCAACAATGATTTTTGAATTATAGCAGGTAAAAAAGGATATTCACGAGATGGCCAAGGCAGAGTTTCAAACAACGGCTCAAATTGGGAGGATTGAGCACCAACTCCAAAGCATGCAGCAAGTGGAGATGTCGGGGTCCAGTGCAAAGGACCCAACTCATGTGGATTCATCTGATGGATAATATTAGTTTATTGTAGTTTTTTATGTTTTTGGTGGATAAGGTTAATAGTTTTTGTTTCAATTGCAACTTTTATGGACACAGTAAAGTAGTTAAAGCAGTAAGTAGAAGGAAAAAACAATATTAGTTTTGGTTGGCTTTTAACTCTCTAAGGTGGCCAATAGACCTAGTTTCCTTCGGGAAAGTTGAGGCTACCACATGCAACAAAATATGTATAGCAACTTGCTTTTTGAAAATTAGAAAATAGAAAGGCTCTAAGAAATTTACAAAAAAAAATATATTTTCCAAAATATTTTGTGACACTAATGGACAATAAAACAGAAGGGAAGTCAGAGGATCAACAAGCAGTTGAGTGAATTACTAAGAGAAAGAGAGATACATCTGCATCTGCTAGTTCATTTGCCAACACAGCCACAAATTTGGGTCCACATCTTACCTGCTCCCACTTCCACAACAACAACATTTGCACAACACATTCCACTAGAACTATTAATCTGCAGCAGTTAGAGCTTTTTAGTTCATCTATAGTCTAAAAATGTCTTGTCTGTTAGAGATAACATTTATTGTAAACGGTTTGTAAATTTTATATAAATACTTATGTTTTTGAAGTATTAGGGTTCAATTGTTTGAGATCAGAAATATTAGTGATCTATTGGAGCATTGTAAGTTTTTTTTAAAGCACTGGAGCATCAATACTAAGCAGACCATTCACAGGATTCTTGTGGCTTAAATAATAGTGATGTTTTTCTTATGTTAAAGTGTTTCATTGTCATCTCTTCACTGTAATCATCTAAATTCCAATTGCAAAATAGAAACTGTGATGAATAGGATTTACTTTTGAGTACCTTATTCTGGTTGTTCTTGCAATTTAATGTTTTCTACTGAAAGCCACACTAAAGAATTCTTAACTGCTTTTTAGTTCTGCTGATTGACTGAATGCCACACTAAAGAATTCTTAATTGCTCTTTAGTTCTGCTGAAGGTTTTCATCATTGTTCTGCCAACACCCACTTATTATTCTGAAAGATCCATTAAATATTCCTAGCTTGCCCTGAGTTTACTCTGTGGAAAATTGATGCAACCATCCAATTTACCATTTGACTCCATTGCCCAATAGATGTTAATTAAATTGAATACAATCAGTCTTCCAAAGCCCAAATCAAAACCCAAAACCCAAGTACAATCATAACTAGTCTAATATTTTCAAGCAACAAAGATAAGTTTTACCGAGAGAGCCCTCTATGGGATTGGAAGGGCTAGATTCCCATCCCGAAGTGGTTTGATGTTACATTCTTGTGATTTGTCCTACAATCTTCAAATTACAGGGTGATAAAAAAATGGCAGCCATACTAGGGAAGAACGTTTTATCTTCCTCAGAAAAATGCATCAAAGTTTAGATCTGATTGTTGATGGTGAACAACGATTAGACACCAGAAGGTTGTACCTTTCACCTGGCGACTCCATTGTCCAAGATCCAGAGCTTCAAAGTTTAGAGCAACTCCATAATAAAAGAATCAATATTTTGAAGCATTAATGGTGATACAAGATGACAGGGTTTGTGGCAAACCTTTCATCTCATGAGATTTTCAATGAATTCAGGGATGGGTTATCAGAATTTCAGCTTGATGAGGATTTTCTAAGAGTTGTCTTTCTTATTTTGAAATCATGAAATTTTTTTCCTGAACTTAAAATATGTGTTCTTGAGTTAGTTTCTGAAAAATATGAAAATGGCATTAAACTTTTGCATTCTCAAATCAGTCATATAATTTCCAAGATCCTAAAGAATTCTTGGAAAATCTTCCTTCTCCAAAGCAAGAGGAAATTGTACTACCTTTTGACTTATAGATTGAGGATGATTATGCTTTCAAGTAAAATACTGAAGAAATAGTTTTAGGGTTTAATATTGAGGATACAACTAATCAATTAGTCATTGAAGGCCTAGAAGCACAAATCATACATCATGTTTTTTATGATCCTATAACAGATTATATGGAGATTATTTTTAGCTCAAGTCTACAACCATGTTTTCTCTATGAGGATCAAATACATCAGAAATTTCCATTACACATCATATATTTGATTATGAATACACATGATCAAGCTATGCTTCCAAGTTTGATGACAAGAAGTCAAATTATCCATTCATTTCTACAGCTACTTGACTGGCTTCATTGGCATTTTTGTATTACCTGATTCAACAAGATTATCAGTATGAGTGCAAATAAGCTTAGTACTTTGAGCATCTTTTCAGTTTCAGTTCAGTGTGTTTTCAGATTTCAATTTGCAGAAAAGGTTTGGTTTTAGTATGAGATGTCTAGTCACAGAGAATATATAACAAAGCATGTGCAAGCTTGGGATCGGCCCAATAGATCAGGCCACTAGTCAACAGTGTTCTTGACATCTCACAAGGAGATTCCATCCGCAAGTGGAGCCACTGTTAGGTTCCTATAATAATAGGGATCATAATTTTGAAGTGACTATGATTAGTCTTGTAATATTGTACATACTTTTGCTTCCTGCAAAATGTTTTCCCATATTAAAATAAAAAATGTAAAGAGGGTGAAGTCCTAAAAGAAAATTCCAAGGACTAAAAGAAAAGAAGATTTAAAAAAAGATATATATATATATATATATATATATATATATATATATATATATATATTTGAACCCCATAAAAAGAAGAAAATAAAATGTTAGGTGTTAGTTGCTATAAACAAATAAGGCACAATAAAATGTTAGGGAAACTAAAGAAAAAGAGTAAAAGGTTTTGGAATGTATAAGGTTGATATCTCAAATGCACCTTCATCATGCTTAAATCCTATGTTTTCTTGAGAATTTGTAGGGCTTGAAATTAATACAAAAAATCTCCTTTTGATTTACCTTCCTTACTTTCTTCTACCTTTAGATCAGCCTTTCTTCTTATGGTCACTGTCTTTGACTTTGGAAAATTCTTTCCTTAGATACTTCAAACTCAGAGATGTCAGCATTGTACCCTTCCTGCACCTATCCGCATCTATTGCTACACCACATCCTAATCCTGTACCTTGTTGTACCTATTCGCAAACTATACTTTCATGTACCTTCCACAAACCGTACTCTCCTTCAGCACCTTCAGTATTTTGATTTACCTTCAACACCTTTAGTATTGAAATTTACCTTCAACACCTTCAGTATTTTGATTTACTTTCCGCAATCTAATCCCTCCTGTACCTTCTGCAATCTGTACTCTTCCTGTCCCTTTTTTATCTCAGATTAAACTACATTCCTTGTTGTCCAAATGAGCCGCAGGACAGTCATATATATATATGACTGATCAGCTATTAGGCCGACCATTCAGTTGATATTTAGGCCGACTATGTAGCTTGAAATTTAGGCCTTCTTGTAGCTTATTTTCTCTGGCATTATATGAGGTATTACTTCACATATATTTCAATATTGTTGTAGGTTGTTTTCGCTATATTTGGTGCTTGTCTTCCAACACTTCTAGAGGGTTGTTGAGAGTTTCTTTACAAGGTCTTGGAGTAGATCCATCTAAACTGGATCCTTCATGATTTTGACACTTAATCCTATTTGTACCTAGAAGACAAGAACCTAATAGACATCAAGAAGAAGTCTATCTACATAATAAAATCTTGCTCATGAAACCCATGAAGCAAGTATAACGAAATACATTTTATTATCTTTGTCTCCTTCTTTTCATAATTACATAGTCACCATGAAGACCAACCTAGTTACATTTTAAAACACTCCCTCTTAACTAGGTATTCATATAGTTACATGATCATTTTCAAACTAGAGAATATCATAAGAAAAATTGGATAGGTAATCGCATCTGTATAGAATCATATCAACCAGTATTGTCCTAGTGCAAGGCTTTGACTAATAGCCCCATCTCTTCAATGAGACAATGGGCTTCAATGCTGGTGAGACACATGACTTATAGACACCTTTTTCATTGTCTCTCCAAGGTACATACTCCACCCGAGTGTTCCAAAAGTATGACCTTCTTGGAATATTCTTCTCTTGGGTAGCTAGCCCTCAAAGAATATCGGTCCCTGACTACTCTTATCTTGAATTCCCTATCACATTCTCAAAGAGTATCAAATGCCAGATGATTACCCAATCCTCCATTTTGTCTTCCCAAGACCAGAATGATGTGTCTATCTCTCCCTCTCAACCAGGGAGGACCTTATTCCACAAGGGAATGTACTCATTATTATACAAAGAATGTACCTAACCTCATCCTTAGGAATTACCACATTTCTTCCAAGTAAGAAGCTTACCATTAGGCTCCCTCTTGACGAGGGACCTCTAGCATTAATGGTGAGACACCCAACTATTCATGAAGAATTCTTGTCCTCGATGTCATGGATTTTGATATTGAGGAATCTCCAACTTTTAGCTTCATAGGGCACAGATCATCCTGAGTCATGTCAGATTATTAGAGAGTGATTCATCAGACTTCCTTTATCTGGTCCATTGTTATGCCATGTGGCTTTCCTTTGAATCATTTCCAGGGATCATACATCCTTTCTCATGATTAGCAGCCCTACACAAATTCATCCAGATAAATATGAACCTTTTAAAACAAAAGTTACCTTAGAGATGATCTTTCACCATGAAATATTTTTGTAAGCATCGACATCCTTCATACAGATTGACACATCTCCTAATGATATGTTTTTCCAAGGGTCTTCTTCTTTACCAAACTTCTATCATATTCTACATATCTTTCCAGGAGATATTATAGTCACATATTCTTGGCCTCTAGATGATAACTGCCTCTTGTCATGGTTGCATTTCATGATCTATTCCTCTCTGCACATTCTCCATTCCCAGGCACTTATACATTTTCTAGTTCCTCTTTCATATACAACCACCTAATTTTTCATGAGGACATATTATGTTGATTTCATTTTTCCATGCATAGAGAGATACTCCTTCATAGATCATACTTCTAAATATAGAAGTCCATTACCTGCAACCATATGACATGACTTCACAACATCCAATGTCAGCATATAAATATATACATACCTCATACCTTGAGTCATCCTATAGAAATTTATCAAGAATGAAGAGCTTCATTCCCTTTGACCTGCTTCAACAATATGTTATCACATCCCAAAATTTTGTCTCCATGATGACCCTTGATCTTGATAACTACTTTCTTAAAGTTTGTCAAAGAGGTTTTCCCGGAGCTGATTCACCAGGAGCTCCTGCCATGCTTAGATCAGGATGCTACATTGATTCCTATCATATAACCAACATAAATCAATTCCTTATTCATAATTTTGTGTGATTTTTCCTTGAATCTTCTTTTCTTTCTCTTAGTGATATTTTCCCTTTAGGACCATCTTTCTTGTAATGTCCATAAGTCTTCCACATTTCCTCAACTTCCCCTTTTCTTCTGCAAATGTTTGAGTCTTTTATTCTTCAACATTTTTGCCCTTGATTTGTCTTTTTCCATCTAGTATAGAGACCATAAGTTGAATGAGGTAATTTTCTTGTTTATTTGTTACGTTGTCCATCTTATCTTCTTTTCCAGATCTCACAATTGAGATCTTATGAAGATATCCCTTCATTCTTTGATACCTCAATTTTGTGTAAATCGGGTCTAAGTGACATAACCTTATTTATTGCATAGAATAGTTCTTTTAGCTTATCATATGTTCTCTTGATGTCTCCAATCCTTCATGGACTTTTCTTAACTTTTCTTTCTTCGAGGGCTGTGACTTTCCTCCTTATGCAAGGATTCTTGGTAACCTAACCAGCTTATAGATCTCCCTGCAAAAACAAAGTCATTTAACCTAATATGATTATAGAATGAAATATACTTACTTGATAAGTGAAGATAAAGTCTTCAACTTGACTTCTTCGATGGTTGTTGAGAAAAGATGTGTTAGTGCTTTCTCTTTGGAAGATCTTCTTCAAGGGTAAGGATTAGGTCCTTGTTGTAATGATGATAAACCCTTCTTTTGGTTGTCTATGTCTTGTGATATTTTTGTCATGAAACCGAGGTCTCATTTTGATACTGAAATAGTTCTTTTAAGATAGCACTATATTATTGTGATTGCACTGTGAGTTCTCAAAGATTGCGGTGTTTGCACAAGAATCAACTTAAATATAGCAACACTGAATCATGTACCAGCATATAATATCAAAGTGGGTGATTATGTTAATGTAGATAATACTAGACCTGAAGTATCACTCTGAACTGCACCAGATATGCCGAGAAGTATATTAGTTATACTAATGAACTGAGTTTATCAAAAATACTCCTGAAATTTGATACGTAAGTGTCTCTTAGATGCCCTTCCTTAACTGTTACCTTAGCTCTAAAACCATGTTGAGAATTTGTAGGGCTTGAGATTAATACAAAAATTCTCCTTTTGATAATTACTTGTGAGCTTACTTATGTATTATCTTCTTTAACTTATTTGATCTTTCATCAATTCAATTATCAAAGTACTCAGTCAAATGTAGTCTACATAATTATTTTCACTTGTAACTGGATTTCTTGAAATGTATTTAGGAAGGTAAATCTCTAATTTACCTTCCTTACTTTCTTCTACCTTTAGATCAGCCTTTCTTCTTATGGTCACTGCCTTTGACTTTGGCAAATTATTTCCTTAGATACTTCAAACTCAGAGATGTCAGCATTGTACCCTTCCTGCACCTATCCACATTTCTTGCTGCAGCACACCACAATCCTGTACCTTGCTATACCTATTCGCAAACTGTACTTTCATGTACCTTCCACAAATTGTACTCTCCTTCAGCACCTTCAGTATTTCAATTTACTTTTTGCAATCTGCTCTCTCCTGTACCTTCTGCAATTTGTACTCTTCCTATCTCTTTTTTTATCTCAGATTAATCCGCATTCCTTGTTGTCCAAATGATCCGTAGGATAGTCGTATATATAGATGATTGATCAGCTATTAGGCCGACCATTCAGTTGATATTTAGGCTGACTATGTAGCTTGAAATTTAGGCCGACTTGTAGCTTATTTTCTCCGGCATTATATGAGGTATTACTTCACATATATTTCAATATTGTTGTAGGTTGTTTTCGCTATATTTGGTGCTTGTATTCCAACACTTCTGAAGGGTTGTTGAGAGCTTCTTTACAAGGTCTTGGAGCAGATCCATCTGAACTAGATCCTTCATGATTTTGACACTTAATCCTATTTGTACCTAGAAGACAAGAACCTAATAGACATCAAAAAAAAGTATATCTACATAATAAAATCTTGCTCGTGAAACCCATGAAGCAAGTACAACAAAATAAATTTTATTATCTTTATCTCCTTCTTTTCATAATTACATAGTCACCATGAAGACTGAACTAGTTACATTTTACAACGTGTTTCATGTGCAAGAGGAATTATCAAAGAAGGAGGACATTCACAAAGGTTATATATTACTTTGGGTATTTACCCTAAAGTTCTATGTAATCTTAGTTCTAAATATTAAAGCTCATTCACTAATTTCCCCTCATTCACTAAACCCCTTACATGTCTATTTTATTAATTTCCCTCCATTCATTTTTTCCCCTTCAAACTCATTCCATAAGTTATTTTTTTCCTAACTTATCCCTTATTTACATATTCCCTTCATTACGTTTCATTCCCTAATATTTTTCTACTCCTAAAAACCTTTTTCCCATGGAAAATCCCTTTTTTACCCCTTCATAAAACCCTATTACTATTAAGTTTTGGACTTTATATTAATTTATCCCAGCAAACCTATACTACCTATTCCCCTTGCAAATTCAACCTATGGCCCACCTTACACTAAGAATTAAACCCCCTTCATTTTATTTACTTCGAGATTCGAAGAAATAAATGAACGGTTAAAATTATTTTTCACACCCCAGCTCATTCGATATTTAACACAAAAAATGAGTGTGAAATGGGCAATTTTTTGCACACCAGGTCATTCGATATTTAACACAAAAAATGAGTGTGAAATGGGAAATTTTATTTTTACCGGGCTTTACTAGTTGTCACTCCCACATTCTATTGCACTCCCTCTCTAAATACCACATACTACTTGTTCCCCATGCTAAGACTATTAACTGTTTTGATTTTAAATCCTATGAAATTGTGGCTGGAATGTAGGGTGGAATAATTTCAAGTGAAATATAGAGATATACCACATACTACTTGTTCCCCATGCTAAGACCATTAACTATTTTGATTTTAAATCTTATGAAATTGTGGCTGGAATGTAGGGTGGAATAATTTCAAGTAAAATATAGAGATATGAGAATGCGGTAACATTTCAGAGCTACTTGTGAAACCATACTTGAGGTAAAATTATATAGCTATAGGCAATATGAGACTAAGGTTGTGTAATGAGATTCAAAGATAAAATGGTTTTATAGCGACACATGAAATAAAATTCATAGATGCCATGCAATTATCAAAGAAAATAAAAGGGAAAATTTCATATGAAATTAATGTACAGGTGAAAGTAAAAGAGTAAAGTGAGAATACTCTCCCAACCATACAAATCAACACATGGTTTTGCAAAACCATCCAGGTATTCTACAAGAGTAAAAGGAATTTACATACAAATAAAATGAATTTACAGAGGAAAGAGTAATAGAAAAAAAACTACAAATGGTTTGTGAATTCATGGAAAGAGAAAAAAAAACACAGATTGGAAACAACACATGGTTTTGTAGAAATTTAATTATAAATTTCATTTAAAATATTTCAGAAATATTATTCAAATATATATATTATTATATATTTTCCAAAATATTTTGTGACACTAATGGACAATAAAATAGCAGGGCTGTCAGAGGATCAGCAAGCAGTTGAGTGAATTACTAAGAGAAAGAGAGATACATCTGCATCTGCTAGTTCATCTGCCAGCACAACCACAAATTTGGGTCCATATCTTACCTGCTCCCACTTCCACAGCAACAACATTTGCACAACACATTCCACCAAAAATATTAATTTGCAGCTATTAGAGCTTTTTAGTTCATCTATAGTCTTGTCTGTTAGAGACAACATTTATTGTAAATAGTTTGTAAATTTTGTATAAATACTTCTGTTTTTGAAGTATTAGGGGTCGATTGTTTGAGATAAAAAATATTAATGATCTCTTGGAGCATTGTAAGTTTTTTTTAAAGCACTCGAGCATCAATACTAAGCAGACCATTCACAGGATTCTTGTGGCTTAAATACTGGTGATGTTTTTCTTATGTTAAAGTGTTTCACTGTCATCTCTTCACTATAATCATCTAAATTCCAATTGCAAAACAACAACTGTGATGAATAGGATTTACTTTTGAGTACCTTATTCTAGTTGTTTTTGCAATCTAATTTTTTATACTGAAGGCTACACTAAAGAATTCTTAATTGCTCTTTAGTTTTGCCTGATCGACTGAATGCCACACTAGAGAATTCTTAATTGCTCTTTATTTCTACTGAAGGTTTTCATTGTTCTGCCATCACTCACTTATTATTCTGAAAGATCCAGTAAATATTCCTAGATTGTTGTGAGTTTACTCTGTGAAAAATTGATGCAACCATCCAGTTTACCGTTTGAATCCATTGCCCAATAGATGCTAATTAAATTGAATACAATCAGTCTTCCAAAACCCAAATCAAAACCCAAAATCCAAGTACAATCATAACTAGTCTAAGATTTTTAATCAATAAAGATAAATTTTACAGATAGAGCCCTCTCTAGGATTGGAAGGGCTAGATTCCCATGCCGAAGTGGTTTGATGTTACATTCTTGTAAATTTTCCTATAGTCTTCAAATTACAGGGTGATAACAGAGGACAACACTTTTTTGAAGGAGAGGGGCATGTTAGGTCCCTATATTACTAGTGTAGTCCCTTATTGTTGTTAGTGTAGCCCCCTTATTGTTATTGTTGTAGCCCTGTAACCCCCATATTGTTATTATTGTGCCCTTACATTATTATTGTTAGGTCAGCTAGGATTATATTGTGACCCCATGGACTCTAATATATAGAAGGAGTTTTTGTCATTTGTATCATCCAAGAATTTTTCATTTATGTAATTTAAAGGAAGTTTCCCCCTCAAAGTGGCTGAATTCTAAGGCGTTGATCTCTTTTTTCTTCTATTTTTGGAGTTGGTTTCATAACAATATCTCTTCTTTGGATAGTCTAGGTCATAATGACCACATTTGTGACAATTGTAGAATTCAATATCCCATGATCTTCTATTAGAGTCCTTTGATTTAGGAGGATGCTTTCTTGAACTAGATGGTCTTCCCCTTCCTTTTCTCTTCTTGTCTTGAGTGACAAATGCAAAGGGTTCTCCTTCATCATGCTTTTGAATTCTTCCTTAGGAGATCATCTTGGCCTCTTCTTGAGTGCATTTACCAACAAACTTATCAAATGACGAGACACAATTATTTTTGCTTAAAGTAGTAATGAAGGTTTCCCAAATAGGAGGAATATCTTGAAGAGTCATCACCGCCAACTCTTTGTCAGATATTTATTCACAAACAAATTTCAATTGATCCCTTAGGCAGGATACTCTCATGATATAGGATTGGATGAATTCCTCTTTGTTCATCTTCATTTATTTGAGTTGATTTTTCAAAGATAGGATATGATTCAAGTTGTTGACTTCATACATCTAGATGAGCTTGTCATAAATATCCTTAGACTTCTTCAAGTTACCAACATAAATAAGAAAATGATCTTGTGAACCATCCATGATATTTTTCTTGGATTTGAGCTCGCATTTCTTGTATTTGGATTTGAAAATAATAAAAGAATTTGACAAAGGCTCTGGTACCTTTCCTTACAAATATTCCAAAACATCGTTGTCATCTAGCATAACTTCCAACCTGATATTCTAAGCAACAAAGTTATCACCCAACTTTTCATTATCCTTGAAGTAAGAGGTATACATTTTGAACAAATAAAATAGGTTCATTTTGTTTCTTTCATCTGTTGAACCATTGCATCGAAATCAGCGGGATCTGCCCTCATAATCGTGATCGGAGCTCTGTTTCTCCTTCGCGATCACCTCTTGCCGATAAAATTATTTCTCGCCAGGATATATCTGTGATTATTACAGGATATTGACAACGCCTACGCGGGCCGGGTTCGATTCCCTTGAGCCATGGAATCTGAAACATCTAGACTTGCTTTTGCTTCTTCGGGGCCCTTGGAAGGGCTGCCTGGATCACAACTGGACACGGAAGACGATACTGCCTCAGTCGTGGAAGGTCCTGCATTCTCCTCATTCAAAATCCTGCGTTCTCCTCCATGTGGTGTGGAGTTCAATTCCCTTTCCAGTGCCCTCGTTATGATTTTCATGTCTCGCTGGGAGGCCTCAAAGATCCACTCAACGTCAGTGTCTTTGATTTTGGCCGTATCGGAGGGCTGGAAGCACCAGGCAACGAACGCTTCTTCCCTCAAAACACTTCTGCTTCTCCAAGGCACTGAGAGGTTCAGGTTCTATCTCGAGACCTCCTCCATCGCTGCTCTGGCCTGTACATTGATTGATGAATAAAACGAGGACGAGTCCCATTAGTATAGCATATGCCGATGAGCATCTCAGCTTCAAGTGGGAACGCAGTCCCACTCGTCATGATTCTCAAAAGTCAACTCATAAGTCATATGCAATGGAGGCTACTCATGGATATAAGCAAATGTCTATTTCATTTATCTTTGCATTTTATTTATTTTTAATTTTATCTTCAATAAAATATTTAAAATCTTTTTAATTGCGAAACGATAATTAACAACTTTTTAATTAGTTTAAAGTTTATGTTTTCCTAATTAATAAAATAAATAAGATGATTTAATTTTTTTAAATAATAATTATAAATTATTTACAAATAAGATTGAAATTTAATATGACGATAATTAAGATAAATTTAAATGATAAAATTATAATTATATGACTTTATTTATATATGAGAATGATTATTTTAAAAAGAGTTGTTTTTAATGCAATTTTTTGGAGTTAGTTTTGGAAAACATTGAGGTGAAATCTTAATTTGTATTATTTAAATTGGTTTTGTTCATTGTATATGGATTTATCATCTAAAAACCCCTAAAACACTTTAATTGTGTAAAGATTATCAATCAAATTCGTGATTTCAATGAATACATACACGACAGATTCAATAGAAATTAGACAAAATAACTTCCAAAAAATCTCATTAAAATAACTCAAAAAAATAAACCAATATAAATTAATCTTAAATTTATATTTATTAATATTATAAGTATAAAATAAATTAAGCTATTTAATATAAAATAAATTAATATATAAGATAATTCAAACTTTACCTTTCAATAAATTTAATCCATTTGATAAATCTAACTTAAAATAACCAAATTTCGAATTGAAATTTACACTACCTGATACATTACAAAATTTCTAAAATCCAGTGAGCAGTTATCAACCGTGGTCTCTTGCTCGCAGTGATTGCGGGTTTTTATAGGCGAAGATGGTGAAGCGGCTTTTGGCGGCCGCTTTGCTCATTTTTTATCCCGGCGGAATAACGTCTCTTAGTTACGTCGACTTATTTTTTGAATTAGTTTATTCAATTTCCAAAATATTTGGAAACAGCTATGAAAATAAGCATTACAAAACCTTTCTACACTTCCGAACTTTTTGGAAACCTGTTTTAAAACAAGTATCTATTTAAGTTAACCTAATAAAAAATTGTTTAAATATCCAGTGACATACGCTATTTTACTTTGTAATTATCATTTTTTAATTTAATAAAACATTTATTTTTTGAAAGTTTAATTTCAACAGTAATTAATTTAAACAAATTAAAATATGTCACTATAAATCAACCTTATTAATTATCTTATTGAGAGGTTTTAAAGAATTATAAAATTAATCATTTTAATAATTAATTTTTCTAAATCAACAAGGAACATTCGCGCTTGTGACACTTCTGATTAATATTTAGTTTCATAGCTCGAATATTAAGAGAGACTAGTGTTTCTCGACGGAATTCATCTGTCAAAAACTGGAATCCACCGAATTTGATCCCCGTGAATGTGAATATTACTGAACACGGGGACGGGCCGACAGTGGGGAATATGCCTATTGTGCGTGATATATACCACAGAATAAACTCCCAGGTAAATTCTGAACAATACACCCGTGTTTTTGCCCCATACTAGAAGCGGCATCTGCCAACGAAGATTATCCTTTTTGGGTGGCTTGTTTGGAAAGATAGAATTCTATCCTGGAATAATCTGATGAAGAAAGGAATGTTGGGACCTAGTAGATGCGCCCTCTGTGGCTGCGCTGAGGAGTCTACCACGCATCTATTCATGCTATGTCCTGTGGTAAAACAGCTATGGATACTATTCTCTATTCATTTCATCAACCCAACATGGGATCCACATGATTTCATAACCGCCGCACAGGAATGGGATTCGCTGAACAGTAGATTTCGATCATTGCCTTTCATATTAATATGCGAAGTTTGGAATGCCAGGAATCGGCTCATATTTGATGGCCACCCATTCAATTTACCACACATCTATTGTGCCATTATGTGCAGGATTGATGATCTTCCCATCAAACAAAACATAACAATTGATGGCTCCCGAAGGATCCGACCACATGAGGTTGGTTTACCAGCTGTTTATTTTGATGGTGCTTGCAAAGACGAGATTATGGGTTGTAGAGCCTGGATAAAAATCTCCGACAGAGAAAGAATTCACTTACACTGGAATGGTGGACCGGGTACCAACAACAAGGTAGAATTGATGGCACTATGGGGCGGGCTTTATGTAGCTATTAATATGGAATTATCAGATGTTCATATATATGGAGACTCGGCTTTGGTCATTAGCAATATCATGGGCATATTACATATACAATCACCAGATCTACAGGGATGGATCAACATAATTTGACATCTTTGGCATATACTTGGCTCCCCTCCATTATCCCACATTTTCAGAGACCTGAATATGAGGGCAGATGGTTTGTCAAAAATGGGTTTAATTTCCAAGTTTGGTGCCATACAGGTGGTTCAATACAGGGATGGCATACGCATATGGGAGTCATCTATCCCTATCCCATGACAGTCAGTGATTAAATACATCCATGGTTTGGATTTTTGTTTTTTGCTAATCATTATATTTTTGTTTGACTCTTATTCCTTCGACGTTTTCCTACACCACTCAAGCAAGCCAGATAATCAACTCATCAAGCGAGCCTGATGGCCGTTCATGTCACTCTGTAATGGGATCTTTATTACCTATTTTTCTCAGTTTTGAAGTTTATCGCTCAGAGTAAAGATGACAACGGGTTCGGATGTCTCTGTTCACAGTCTCTTTAATCATGCTACTGATGCCTTTCAATCATCATTTCATGCTTTCAAGCGAGCCTGGTTATTATATTATGCGAATAGAAGTAGCAAGCCTGATATATTACATTGCTCCAGTCATTTCGGTATCTGGGAGCCGGCTTTATTCAGTCGAGCCGGTTTTCGGCCACACATGATTGGCCTTTCAACATAGCAATTGGAGTTCTCATGCGTATATGATTAACATACAACTACATCTGATGATCTATCAAGCGAGCCAGATATGATGTGTTCCCCAATGTTCCTATTATACACAATTTTATATTTACATTCTTGATATATGATGCCTTCATTACATCTTAAGGAGCGGTCAAGCGAGCCTGAAAATTATTCAACGCCAGTAGTTGTTTTGTCAAGCGAGCCTGAAATGATTTTTCTCAATGATCCAGTTGAAGGAATATAAGAGATCCGGATAACTATTTATATTGCATACAGTTTTATATTAACAATCTTTGATCTCAATGTTGCAGTGCTTATCTCTTTCTCACAGGGCCATTGAAGTTTTTAACAAGCGAGCTAGATTTTTACTTTGATCCTTTTTCCATATCACATGTTATTGAAGAGTTCAACAACTATCTGCTTCTATTCCTCTCTTTAAATAGAGTGGCCATTTTTGTGTGCCCTTTGCTGGACTCGTAATTTGTTCTGGGTGATTACTCCCCAGTGATGTTTGGTCATTACTATCTATCCGCCATGACACCTTTCTTCCTTAGAAATTGTCACTGGGGGTTGATGTGTTCGACTAGTTTCTTCTCATCAGCCCATGATGGAATGTAATGTTTCAATCTATGCACTGTTAAAACAAACATCGTTTTTTTCTTTCTGAAAAAAAAAAGAATATTACTGAACACCAAATATAATATATCAAGTTTTATAGGGTTTTAGATTTTTATAAAGTTTTAGATTTGAGAAGTGATTGAGTTAAGATTTGAGAAGCGACTTAGTTGGCAAGCTTATTCTATAATACAATATAAGGATGATGTATAATTTTGTTGTATTCAATTTGGAGTTGACATATGTCTTTTAAAAAAATTACTTTAAATGAAAGTACATTATAGGATGATTATACATATTTGGTTAGTTTTAATTAAAAACATTATAAACCATTAATAATTGCATTCTCATTGTGCTCACTTGGTTAGTTGATATATATATATATAAGTTGGGTAGGTCCTTCTTCATTCATTCAATTTAAAAGCATGTTACAATCATGTAAAAGTCGTTCGACGACCTCAACTTTCCCTATGGGAAACCAGGTTTGCTGGCCACCAAAATGCATTATAGGCCAACCAAAATATGAAAGTTTTATCTCTATCCATCAAGGCTTTATAAGCATGTAATTCTGACCAACAATTTCTACATATATACCTACAAAGTTCTATAGTGACCTACATATATAACTATAAAAAACTAGCAAAATTCCAACACAAGTAAATAAGAAAACATCAACTAATCAGAAGACTATGTTCGAGCTGGGTCTCGTGCGCTCGAACCTGCCAACTCTGACTAAGGGAGGCATGGAATGTGCTCTTCAATGTGGCGAAGGCGCTTGTTCTGATGTTGAATCTGAACTTGGATCAGTTGTAGCTCTCTTTGAATTTATTGCAATCTCGGGTTTGGTTCCCCGGCATGCCCTGAGGAGTCATTATGGCTCTGGCCACCAGAATCTTCATAATCCAATAAAGGTGCAATGTGTGCTTGTATTGAGTGATGTGTCCCGAAGTGTTACTCGGATCCGAGACAAGATCTTGCCAATCCTCCACCTTGACTTCTGCGACTGTTAGGCGGTTAAGATCTGTTTCTTAGGTTTTAATCAAATGTTTGACGTTCACAGGCGTGCCCAAATCGTAGGAATGCATCGCCTCCTTAAGTCTCTGAGCATTAATACATCGACCACTCTTTCTCGGTTTACTACTTGAGGGCACTGCACTATCTCTTGTCTTCCTGTACCTGCTTCCATTTCCATGGCCTCTAGCCCCCATCGTTTTTGTACACTAAATCATCGTATCTCATACACTGTCACATTGAGTGCAGTTGGGTCGGTCTAGAAGCCCCACCACCAGCCTGAGCCAAGATGTATTCATGATGTCACAAAAAACACTTCTATTACCAATACCTGCTACATAATCATTAGCGAGTACCACAAGACAATCGGGAACCGATTTATGGCACCAAAATAGAGTCCATATCATATTAGGTGAGTTGCTCCATCGTTTACCAATTTGGTGAAACACCCAGCGAGCCAGAAGGCCAAAGGGTCTTCCTCTACTCACATTACAATGACCTTGAACATTATCTCCCCTGAGGAGATCCTCGACCTTTTGGGGCCACACCCATACGGTCACGCCCCCAAATCGATTCCTCTCATCGGAGTCTCGTGTGGCATCGACTAAACACCCATACTTAGTTTTTGCTTTCATGTTTTTCGGACTATGCCTCCAAACCTTATTATATTCTTTCTTCATTATTAGTCATGTGCGAAATTAACATAACATACAACAGTAAAAATATGCCAGCAAGACCAATAACAAACTCTATTCAAATTTTATAATTTTCATTTATAAAATTTCCATGTAAAATACAATTTTTACAAAGGGGAGGCCGAACTCGGCCTCTACTTGAATTCCTGCAAATTTCTCCTTCCTGTGCACGTTGTCATGCCAAAGTTGACCTTTTTGCACTCTGCCACCAAAATTTATACGTATTCTTGTTTTTTTACATGACTTGGCTTGATTGGTGCATGTAGTCGGGTCACACCTGAGTCAGTGCTATGTGCTTCACGAATCCGCCCGAGCTGCATGCACTGTCATGTGCTACCAAAGTCACCAACTCCATGTATGTTGCCGCAACCTTTCACTCGGTCTTCCTGCCCTACAGATCCATTTGTCTTCGGGTCTGCTATTCCGCGTTCACTACCACAGTCTGAACTTACTTCTCTTCACACTACGAATCATGAAGCTTTGTTCGATGATGCCTTTGCACATTTTTCCCGACTCCTTATATATATGCATTCAGTCAAATGCTTTATGGTTGAGTCGTGTTGTTTGGGGGGCTTCGGCCTACCAAGTCGATCCACTCTACACCCACGACACACCCATACATAGCGTCAGCTCGCCATAACGCCACCCACTGCAACGTATAAACTCTCCACAATCTCTTCTCAAAACTTAAGCCATTTTTTTGCTTGCCTCCTCCCTCGGGTAGGTGCATGTCGAGTGTGCACCCTCATCGCACTTCGCCAAACACGTTCACCAAGTCACCCACTATTTTGACTCACCCGGGTGTGTGCCTGTTCCACGAGTAACACAGCCACCCTCGCCTGTTATGACTGCTCGTCGCACTTTTGAGGCGCGCCCGTCCATCACACGTTTGTCGCACTTGGGAGTGCCCGTCGCACTTCGGTTATACGCGCCCGTGTGGGGTGCCTGACTCACCCGTGTTGGGCGATGTTGACTTGGAGCCCTGACATCCTCCCCCACCATGAGTCATTTTCGTCTCTAGCAATCCTATCGATTGCATCAGTTGGTCGTTAAGCTCAAAAATCTCCTTCTTCCATCTCCACAGTGAATCCTTTGTTTCCCAACCACTCTCCTCTGGTGCGTCCTTCCATTGAATGAAGAACTCCCCTCGTGCTGCACTTTCGACACTTGTCGTACGAAGATCAAGGATCTTCTCAAAAATCAAGTTTGGCCTGTCCACTATCATGGATGGTCCCCTCGATGGTGTTTTCCTCTCAGGATGATATGCATCAAGCCTACACTTATTAATCTATCTAATATGGAACACAGGATGTTTCGAACACATGTGGTTCAGAAGCTCCAACTCATATGCAACTTCCCCAACTCGCTTCTTTACCTAGAATGGTCCTTCATATTTCCTCGTTGAAGATCTTGCAGTCTCCTTAGGTGGCTGAAATTGATCACCGATGATCCTCATAAAACCCATGTCCCCGACATTGAAGTGTGCATCCCTCCTATCCTTGTCTGCCCATTTCTTCATTCTTTGTGCAACATAATGCAGGTGTACTCATGCTAACTCCAATGCCTCATTGATGGCTATGTGTTATATTATTTCCACGAATAGTCACACGCATGAGGGGGGAGATAGAGGGGGCGATAGCCCCCCCCTTGTTCGTTGTGTGGGGCATAGTGGGGGCGGCAACCCCCTTGTCCAAGTGTTTGCAAGGGGTGGATAAACCCCTGCACTGGGTCTGGAGTAGCACCCCAACAAAAAAAATTTGGTAAGAGTTTTGAGTTGTGGAATCTCAAGATGGAGGATTTTCTGGTGGATAAAGATCAATGGACCGCGATAGATCTAGGTACTAAATCAACGAAAATGTCAGATGAAGACTGGGCGAAATTGGATCGGAAGGCAAAGAGCACAATACAGTTGTGTATCTCAGATTTGGTATTGTTGAATGTATCTGGGGAAGCTACGGTGAAGAATTTGTGGGTTAAGTTAGGGACTTTATACCAATCTAAGTCTCTGGTAAATAAATTGTTCCGGCGGAAAAATTTGTATAACATGAGGATGAAGGATGGAGACTCGGTGATAGAGCATCTGAACGCCTTCAATATTGTGGTAAGTCAGTTGTCATATGTTGATATTAAAATCTCAGGTGAAGATAAGTGCATCAGTTCGTTGTGTTCTCTACCAAATTTGTGGGACAGATTGGTTATTGCAATAGGTAGCAATAAAACTACCTTGAATTTTTATGAAATTGTTTCAGCCTTGCTTTTGGAGGAAATGAAACAGAGAAATATGGAGGGCCAGAATGGAGATGCCTTGTATGTACAAGGAAGGTCCAAGAACAGAAATAATAATAATAATAATAATAAAATAAAATAAAAATAAATAAATAAATAAAATAAAATAAAAAATTCGAGTGGGAGATCTAAATCTCCAGGAAAGCCTGTAAAGGTGTGCTAGAAATGTGGAAAGGAAGGGCACTTCAAAAAGGTCTGCAGATCTAAAGCTCCTGATAAAGGAAAGGGATTTGATGATGCTCCTTCTGTAGAGGAAAAAACCACCTCAGATGAAGGTGGGGATGCGTACTTGTCTTCTTCTTCAAATACACATGTAGATCATGAGGCATGGTTGATTGACTCAGGTGTATCCTTTCACTTCACTTGCCATAAGGAGTGGTTTTGAGAGTATGAGAAGTATGATGGTGGTGATGTCTGCTTAGGGGCATTAGGGGAATTTTGAGGTCTAAAATGAGCCTCCTAAGGAAATTATAAAATACTAGTAGAAATAATAAAATAAAATTTGATTACATCATCAAATTTTAGAGGGAAAAAAAGGAAAAACTATTTTTTGAACTCATATTTTCAACTTATCTCTCTATGCGTTTACTCAAATTTTGAGCGAAAACACTCGTTGGATGCATACTTTTATTTCCCATACAAGGGGTACCCATGTTGCATACTTTCAATGAAAATTTCTATAAAAAATTAGAAATACATGAAAAACGTGATTGTAAACACGTTTTTTCATGTATTTCTCATTTTTCGTGTAGCAAGGTCCATCGAGAGTATGCATCATGTGTACTCCTTGGATGAGGAATTAAAATTTTCATCCAGCGAGTACTCCCGCTCAAAATTTGAGTAAAAAAATAGAGATATAAGTTGAAAATATGAGTTGAAAAAATAGTTTTATTATTTTATTATTTTTTATTATTTTTACTTTTTTACTCCAAAAATGGTGAATCATCTCCCATGGTTGAAATCATCATCTTGAATCCTATTGGTTCTTATAAAGTTTATTTTTGTTGTACAATTTTCTTAGGAGGCCCATTTTAGACCTCAAAATTTCCCTAATGATGATAGGAAGGCCAGAATCTTCGGATGTGGAAAAGTCAAGCTGAAGATGCAAGGTGGAAGGGTTAGAAAACTTCCTCTTGTTTTTCATATTCTCACATTGGGCATAAATCTGATTTTTGTAAGCAAGATGGATGATGCATGTGTAAAAACAGTGTTCCATAAATATACCTATAAGATGGTTCGGGGAGCACTAGTATTAATGTGGGGAGTTCAGATTGGAACTATGTACAAGCTTCAAGGTAGCACTGTTATTGATGGGTGCCATAGTTCTGTGGTTCTTGAAAGTGGAGCTAAAAGCCTAGCGGTCTCTAAAGAAAATACCAAGCTATGACATCAAAGGCTTGGACATATTGGAGAGAAGGGCCTTCAGATACTGCATGGTAATGGAATGGTAGAAGGTATGTCTAATTGCTCTCTGAATTTCAATTTTTGAGAACATTGTGTATATGAGAAGCGGAATCAGATGACTTTTCCTTCTGGTGCTAAGAGGGAGAACAAGATATTAGAGCTTGTGCATAGTGATGTGTTTGGACCTGTGCCAGTTCCATCACTAGGAAAGTATGTGTACTATGTTTCATTCATGTATGGCTTCTCAAGGAATACATGGATATATTTCTTGAGGGAAAAATCTGAAGTCTTTGACATATTTAAATAATTTAAGGCTCTGGTGGAAAACCAGACAGAGAATAAGATAAAGGTGTTGAAGACAGATAATGGTGGAGAGTTCTACAAGAAGGAACTTGAAGAGTTCTATAAGAAGTGTGGTATAGGATGAAAAAATAGTACTCCATACACACCTCAACAAACTGGAGTTGCAGAAAGAATGAATAGAATGATGATGGAAAAGGCAAGAAGCATGCTCAGTGGTACCGAGCTAGGACAAGAATTCTGGGCATAGGCAGTGGAGACTGCATGTTTTCTGGTTAACAAATCGCCCTCATCAGCGTTGGAGGGTAAGACTCCACGTGAGGTATGGACTGGTAAGAAACTCTCTTTTTCACATCTGAGGGTATTTGGATGTGATGCATATGTACATGTTCTAAAGGAGAAAAGTACCAAAATGGAAAATAAATATGAACGGTGCATCTTTATTGGGTATAAGGATGGTTTAAAAGGTTACAAGCTTTTGAACCCAGAAACAAGGAAGGTTGTATACAATAGAGATGTAATGTTTAGAGAGGTGAAATATGTTGTTAAACATAAAGTCCTGCCAAAGGAACCTTAGAAGATAGAGTTTGAGGTAAAGGAGGATGAATTTGAATCTACAATAGAACAAGATTCAGAAGAAGAAGAGCCACAAACTCCAACTGTGAGAAGATCAATTTGGGAAAGAAGGCAACCAGAAAGGTATGGTCCATCTTCTTTCTGTTCAAATTTTTCTTTAACTATCACTGATGGTGATCCCATAAATATCAGGGGAGATAGTGGATTCAAAGGATGGAAAACTCTGGAAGGAGGCCATGGTTGATGAAATGGAATCCTTGCACAAAAATGAGGCATGGGATTTGGTGGATTTGTCGACTGGAAGGAAGCCCATCGGGTGAAAATGAGTGTTTAATAAGAATATGAATGTAGAAGGCAAGGTGGAGAAATAAAAAGGTCGGTTGGCAGGAAAAGGTTATTCCCAGGTGTCGGGAATTGATTTTAGTGATATTTTTTCTCCTTTTTCCAAGGTTACTTCTATTAGATTACTTTTATTTGTTGTTGTTGCATTTGATTTTGAGGTAGAGCAGATGGATGTGTAGACAAAATTTCTTCATGGGGATCTGGAAGAGGAGATCTACATGAAACAACCTAAAGGCTTTGCGATGAAGGGTAAGAAATAAGTGGTATGCAAGTTAAAAAAGTATCTGTATGGGTTAAAACAGTCACCAAGGATGTGGTATCAAAAAATTTATACCTATATAAGGGGACTTGGCTTCACCAGAACAAAAGAGGATCACTGTGTGTATTTTAAATTAATTGGTGACTGTGTTATTTATTTGGTCTTGTATGTGGATGATATGTTGATGGTTTGAAATGACAAAGAAATTATCCAGGATTTAAAGACCCAATTGTTCTCCAAATTCGACATGAAGAATCATGGTGTTGCAAACTATATTTTGGTCATGGAAATTAAGAGAGACTGGGAAAAGAGGAAGCTTTGGTTAAACCAAAGGAAGTATGTCAAGACAATATTGCAGAGGTTCAATATGCAGGATAGAAAACCGGTGAAGCCTTTCCTATTCCTGTAGTGTAATGCTATCTGTTGAACAGTGTCCCAAGACACAAGAAGAAGAGGATGATATGTCACGTGTTCCATATGCAAGTGCAGTTTGTAACTTGATGTATGCAATGGTCTGTACTAGACCATACATTGCACATGAAGTGGGAGTATTGAGCAAGTTTATGTCAAAACCAGGGAAGGAGCATTGGACAACAATGAAGCGGGTTTTCAGATATTTGCGTGGCACTAGTGATAATGGTTTGTGCTACCAGGGAAGACCAGGATTGGACAGAGTTTTGGACATCTATGATTTTGTTGATGCAGACTGGGCTGAAGATCTGGACCAAAGAAGATCTACAAGTGGGTATGTGTTTAGCCTATTTGGAGGTGCAGTCAGTTGGATGAGTAAAAGACAGTCTGTAGTGGCTCTTTCAAATACAGAGGCAGAATACATGGCAGCGACTCATGCACGTAAGGAATCAGTTTGGTTGCAGAGATTGTGTTCAAGTATGGGGTTGGTGCAGCGAGCTATAAGGATAGACTGTGATAGCTAAAGTGAAATTTTCTTGGCTAAGAACCCTGCTTATTATTCAAAGACAAAGCACATTGATGTTCAATATCACTTTGTTAGAGATATGGTCGAGGATAAAAAGGTGTTGCTGGTAAAGGTGGACACTTTGAATAATATTGCAGATGCATTGACAAAGTCTGTGAGCACTCAGAAGTTCTCTTGGTGTAGAGAAACAATGGAGCAAGTAATATGAGAAGTGAGACAAATTTAATTACCTATATTTGCATGAACTTCTTGTTCTCTCAATGTCTGTCATATTTTTCTCATCCTTTCTCTAGCTTTCTCTCGTTTTTCCTCTATGGATAGTAATTTCTTTCCTTGTCTAGATCCAAATCTCCAATTTCCCATGTTTGTTGTGAATCTTTTTGTAATTTCCAGGATTTGTTATTTCTCTACGAAAGAATGTTTGTTGTTTTTTTTTTGCACAATCAAATTTAGAAAATAAACTATTTTTGACAGCAGAGGCTCAATCGAGCCCTTGAGCTGTATGATCCACCATTAGTGCCATTAATAAAAAGTTGGCAAGTGGTTAGCTTTTTAATGGCTCGATTGAACCACTGGTTAACAACATGTGTCGCTTGATTTACAGTTTCTTTAATGCTCGATTGAGAAATTTGAATTTTGAATTTAATCGCTCAATCGAGCATTTAAAGTGCTCATTCAAGCTCTTTAAGTCCTAAAAGTTGCAATTTCAACACCTACTCTGCAGATTTCTCTGCAATCCCTTTTTTCACCCTATCGGATTTAGGGCAGAAAGTGGCGGATATAATCACATTAGATTTGTGAAACAATCCTATATCCAATGACATATGAATTTGACACTTTTGAATTCAAATGATATTTTTCATCTACTTTCTTTTAAACATAACACTTGAATTTTTTTTGGACAATTTCAAGGGGGATGAATAAAAAATCAATAACATAAAATATACACAGCGAAAAAAATAAAAATAATACCATTATCTTCATCTATGAGTCCTCTTCAAAAGGGTACTCTTTGTTTTTCAATTTATTTAAAGAGTTGAAAAAAATATTACGTGAACGCACTTGTCTCCATAATACAATTGGAATATTACTTCGCCAACTTTGAAAAATAATAAAAAATATAATTTTGCATAAAAAAATAAAAATTTAAGATGAAAAGTTAGTTTTCTTCGTGTAGATCATGCTCACACACACACACACACACACACACATATATATTTTTTAAAATTAAACTTTTTAGACTAAGTTATGCTACGTGAACACACACATATCTCTTTTGTTTTGCGAAAATTTGCAAGGACATATATTCCATTTAATGGAAAATTGAGAGATTATACGGCACTATTTTTTTTCAAAATATACCATTATGACAACAACATAATTCTCCACATATTGTATTTTTACTCCGAATCAAAACTCATAATTACTATAGGAATTTTGAGGGGTGTAATTCGATAAAAGAGGAAAAAATTTAAATTTCATCTCCACATTTGGCCCAAAAGTGTAACCCATCTTCATGCTTTCACCCATTCACCAGAATCAAAATGAATTTTGATGGAACCAAATCCCTTCACAGAATGTGTAGGGTTGTCTCCAAGAATGATTTTCAAACTTGTCTCCCTCTCAACCAGGTTAGAGAATAATTCCTTGTACCTAGAGAAATGTCCAAAAGACCCACTGTCTACCTACCAACTATCATATGAATCCAGAGGGGAAGAACTAGAAAGACCATAAATAAGAATATTTTCATATTGCCTAGGAGTTGCATTATTTTAATCCCTGAAGTTCCTTGACCTCTTTTGAGGATGGCAGCCTTCTTCATGGTCATCCAAAGTATATATTCTCCTTCTATCATCCCTTCTCCTTCTATCATCTCCTCTGCTTTGGTAATCACCTCTTATTCTATTGTTGAACCTGTGATTATTGAAGCCACGATTGTTGTTGTAATTGTACCTTGAAGCATCTCTCTTCTTCGAGTAGTCTAGGTCATAGTGACCACATTTGTGGAAAATGTAAAATTCAATATCCCTTGATCTTCTATTAGAGTCCTTCGATTTAGGAGGAGGCCTTCATGAACTAGATGGCCTTCCCCTTCATTTCTCTTATTGTCTTGATTGACAAATGCAGAGGGTTCTCCTTCTTCATGCTTTTGAATTCTTCCTCACGAAATCACCTTGGCCTCTTCTTGAGTGCATTTACCAATAAGCTCATCAAATGGCAGAAGAACATTATTGTTTTTTAAAGCAGTAACGAAGGTTTCCCAAATAGGATGAAGATCTTGAAGAGTCATCACTTCCAACTCTTTGTCAGATATTTATTCACCAACAAATTGCAATTGATCCCTTACGTGAGATACTCTCATGATATAGGATTGCATGAATTCCCCTTTGTTCATCTTCATTTATTTGAGTTGATTTTTCAAAGATAGGATATGATTCAAGTTGTTGACTTCACACATCTCGACCAGCTTGTCATAAATATCCTTAGACCTCTTCAAGTTACCAACATAAACAACCAAATGATCTTGCAAATCATCAATGATATTTTTCTTGGCTTTGAGCTCACCTTTCTTGTATTTGGATTTGACAACAGTAGAAGCATTTGACAGAGGCTCAAGTACCTTTCCTTGCAAATATTCCAAAACACCATTGTCATCTAACATAACTTCCAACTTGATCTTCTAAACAACAAAGTTAGATGAGTCACCCAACTTTTCATTATCCTTGAAGTAACAGGTATGCATCCTGACCAAATCAAATAGGCCCCTTTTGTTTCTTTCAAGAATCATTTCTCTTTTCTCATATCTTCTTCGGTTTGTCTTCAGCTTAGCTTTGATACCATGTTAATATTCCACTATTCTGTGTTGTTAAAATCACTTCAGCCCAATTCTTTTCTTTAATTATCAATCTTTCAACACAATTTAATCTTCCAATAATCAATAAAAATTGTAGATAGAATAGTAAATGCAATAGAAATTAAAATACAATCAAGAGCAATAAGAGACACAAGGATTTGGACTAAGACCAAGGAAAAACCCACAATGGGGAAAACCCTTTCTAATTATGTTTCTTATTGGATTGTCATAAAATGTTCAACAAAGAGATTGCAATGTTCCATTTCATCAATTAAGAGTCAAAGTAAATCCCAAAGCCAACCAAAAAATATCCAATAGATGAGCCATATAGAAAAATCTGATTGAATTCAAAATATCTGAAGTATGTGGTCAACGGTTAACAAAATTTAGGTCAAAATCACAACCGCTCGGACCTAGTGACAGTGAGTGTAGCTAAATCTCTCCAGGTGCAGGGAATATCCTATCAAGTGAGAAACTCAATTGATATTTCCACGAACGAACCATGTGGCTCCAAAAAAAATCTTATTTTTCGCACATGTGAGTTCGAACCTTGCAATTTTGAAACTTGTACGAACCAATTTCAGAGTTGTACAAACCACTCCAAAGAAGAGAGTGAAGAAGATGCTTGATGATGATTTCCAAATGAGGTTAACTTCTTGTATTTATATGCTTCAAAGGGTGTCCAAGTTATTTTTAAAGCCAACTTGTACTTTTGTGCACATGCGGGTTTCCTCCTTAAAAAGTACATTTTCCCTTAACCAAATTAAATGCCTCCAAAGGCTAGGATAGGTCTTTCTTGATGAGGAAGAATGTCCAAAGGAGGGACTTTGTCCTCGACTTTCTAGATTAACAATATTTGGTAATCCACGACCATCATAAGCCCCATTAGAAAGATAACATTGAGAAAACGATAATGGAGTTTGGAAAGCTTACTATGAGATTGAAAACAATTGTAACTCAATAGATATTTGGATATGGGATTAAAAGGAAAAAGAAAAAGAAAAAATATCCTCTTTAATAGTTTAATTACTCTTGTTATTTTATATGGATGTGAGGTTTTGTGTTGCACTATATGCATAGAATTGTGAAGGAAGATTGAATAGATCCAAAATCATTTTGTAACCTACAACCTCAATATTAAAGGAAATACTTCCTAACCTATCATCGTGATTGAAGCAAGCCTTAACCCCATTGAGAGCATGACTATGACTAGTTATATCATGTCTAAGAAGAAGTTATAAGACATGGAATCCAAGAAGTTGCATAAATTTTCTTTTAAATAATATCCAAAACCCACACCAAGTAAGGATGAAATAATGCTACTTAGCCTTGGCTAGACCATTGGATGATAAAGGAGAAAATCATCTTGCAAAGCAAGAATAATATTAAAAATATTACTACTTCCAAATTTAAAGAAAAATTATAGAGTAATAAAAAATTAGTAAAGAAGTGATCAGTACTATATATATATATATAGATATTATTAACCTAAATAAAATGAAATTTTCAATCCTTTACCACTATAACTAATTGATGCATTACTCTACCCCTAACATGGACATTGATTAATGATAAATCGAAACAGAATCCTCATAATATTCAACCTAATATATTACCAAACATATTTTTCCAGCTAACCTATACCGGAGAAAGACATTTATATGTTGTCTTAGTTTAACTTTTGTCTTTAAATTTTTTATAAACAAAATTAAACCAGAAACTATAAAATAGTTTTGTATAACTTTTTCTTATATACTCATATGCTCTTTGGAAACCTGCTTCAAATAACTTACATAAAATATTCTATTCACATTTTATTAATTATTCAAGGGATATGTATGGTTCTGCGATTAATATGTAATTTAACAAAAAAATAAATAAATTAAAACTTAAGACTGATAATAATTAATTTGAATTGTCCCCATTGCGGGTGATCCTTAATGAAGGAATCAAATTATAGTCGTGGGAAGTGGAGGATTCGTTCTCTTCCCTCTTGGTGATTGCAATTAACATGGGAGGTAATAAAACGAAATTGGATTTGTATGGAGGTATAGGTTGTGGCTTTTTCATTTCTGAGGAGGTAATCAAGAAAAAGCTGTTTTCATGGCGAGGGAGGGGGCACAAATCTAGGGAATTAGTACAGTTCAGTGGTACCCAGTGAGGACAATATATGTTTCTTGATCCAATCACACTTTGCGGATGTGTTTTGGCTGAATTTTTTTTCGTCTCTCGAAATTTTTAACCGCCTAGAAAAACATTACGTTTCCTGGTTGGTAGCAAAAATCCCGATCCTTTAATCTTTTTGGTGAAAAGACCAAAGAATGAGAGTATATACGTATTAATTCATTTGTTTAAAAATAATAAAATGTCAAACCAATGACTATTGAATTCACTCATTTCTTAGGATTTAATTTTCAATCAATTTAAAAAAAAAAAATAATGAGGTTTTAATCAATTTTGTGTCAAATTTAATTATAAATAATTAGAACTGTAATTTTAAATTAGTACCAATAATTAAAAAAAATACAAAAGTATTAATTTTTTTAAAGGTTAAAAATACAATTTACACATTTAAAAAACAATCATTTAAACATTACCAAATTAAATTCCCACACATGTATTCATCACCCAAAATTATAATGTAGCAAAATTACGGCATATGCGACAAAAATGCTTTAGAAGTCAAAGTCTAGCATTTGCACTAACCTCATGCACCCATCCATAAATGGTTTGAAGTCAACGTTTCCATATTGAACCCCTCACCATTTTTTACCCAAATTGAAGACCACGGACGGACGTCACGGTCCTCATCCAACACGCAAATCCGCTTCCTTTTTTTTCAGAAAGAAAAAAACGCTGAATATATTAAGAATATATACAGTACATGATCAAAATAATCTCAACTGTGTGGTAAAACACAGTGAAAAGTCCACCATCATTGCCCAGTAGAAACTTGCTCATGATTTGAGCAAAACAATTAAGTAGGCAACCACATTGACAGGTCATGATCCGACCCGAATACTAATGCATACAGGAAATGGAAATCAGGGGATAATAAACATAAGATCAAAAACAATTCCAAGGTCCTGTTGCGCTACCAATAAAACAAAAGAAAAGCATCTTCATAAATGATTCTAAGAATAGAGGATAAAGATGATTCTGATACAGCATTGAGAATGAAAATAAGAAGATGTTGGTCGGATCAAAAAGGATGAATAAGGCTGATATAGATAGATATAATCACGCTCCCCTGTAATTCACGCTCGCTTGCAAGATATCACGCTCGCTTGTCATGAGGAGAGCCCGCACGTTTGTCATATCCTGGAAGCTTGAGAGATGTATGTGCGGAAGAAACAAACGGAGCCAGCAGTGTGAATGGTTGTAAGCAAAGATACAACCAGGTGAAAAAAACAGAGACGCTGGCCTGAATGAGGAACACGCTCGCCTGTGGATGATATACCGAAACCATATAGAGATAATAAGCTTGAGTCCTGAAGGCATCATGGCACATCTGAATAAAAAACATACACGCTCGCCTGAAAATAGATCATGTTCGTTTGACAAAAGGAAAACACCCTCGCTTGTTGCAGATCAATCCGATTGTAGAGTGACCAAAAAGGATGGATGCCCATCCAGAAAAAGAAAGAGAAATACCATAATATACCCTGCAGCACCAACCAAGACAAAACCAACCGCATGAAAATATGATAAAAAAGGCATATGATGATGATTAAGGGAGTGGAATGTCCTGAATATTAATCATGATGCCGCTTTTGAAATGTGCAACCTTCAAAATACCAAAAACCTCCAGCAGACCCCTCTTGGACAATCGATCGGCTCTGGTGTTGTTCTCTCGATATATATGAAGGAGAGGGGGGCAGCCCATCCGATGCCAAAGCGATCTGGTCCTGTCCATCCAACCTTGAAGTAACGGGGTATCCATATGAGCCTCACCAGATAACCATCCAATCACCAGTTGTGAGTCCCCATAAATGCCCGCGACCTGTATTTGGAGATCAAAAGCAATGTATAAACCACCCCATAAAGCCATGATCTCCGCCTTATTATTGGACCCAGTTCCGCCATTCCAGTGGATGTGAAAACATTCCTTTTCAGAAATCTTAATCCAAGCCCCACAGCCAGTAGTGTCGTTTGCAGCAGCACCATCAAAGAAAATAGCAGGGACCGATATGTCATGTGGTCGAATACGACGAGATCCGTCAGAAACATCGTTCAAAACTGTAGGAGAAACATCCATCCAAGATCTAATGGCATAATAAATTTTGTATATCTGGAAGGGAATCTGGTCAAAAATCCATCTGTTTCTGGCGAGCCAAATCTCCCAGATGAGGAAAAATGGCAGCGTTCTGAAAGGACTGTGAGATTTGTCCCATTCTAAAGCAGTGGACATGAAGTCCACGGGCCTCCATGATGGATCCGGGAAGAAGAATCTGAATAAGTTCCATATATGTAATACAAAAGGGCATGTAAAAAATATGTGAGAGATAGACTCATCTTCGGCAGAACAGAAAACACACAAACCTGGACCTTGATGACCTCTCCTCTTTAAATTGTCCCAGGTAAGGATACGACCCTTCCAGGTAAGCCATCCAAAGATCGTAATCTTGATTGGGATATTCCTTTTCCAGAAGATTTTGAAAGAGCTTGGACTCTTCATGATGTAAACCGAAGAAATATAGGACTGATAAGCATCCTTCACTATAAGGGATCTGTTTCGCATAGGACCACCCCAGACCATTTGATCACCCCCTGTGGCATAGCAAAAACCCGCTCGACGTAGAGAGTCCCGGAAGACGTTCCATTCATCGCCCACATCACCATATAACCCAATTTGATCCGCTGTCTTGAAGATAGGAGCTGTATGCGACCAACATAGTATAATCTGAGAGAAGAAGTGAATACCCCTGAAAGCAAGAGCATGGAGAAGATTTGGAGATGGGCCACCATCCTTGGGCAATTGCAGGGAGGCCGCGCCAATGGGAATGAGGCTGCCATCCCGAAAATTCCACCTAAGACGAGGAGCAATAAGTGGTATTATCCGTCTGAAGCTATGCCAGATACATGAAATGAAGCGCGGAAAAGAGATGGAATTGCAACTGATCAATAGCAAGGCATTTTCCGGTAGGTACTTGGCCTTATTTATATCATACCATAAGCCTGGGATTGTGATAGCCCGCCAGAAAGATTTAGACAACAGAGCATAATTAAAAAACCTTGAATCAAGAATACCCCAACCATCCCGATCCTTGGGAGTGCATATATCTTTCAAACTGCATAAATGATATTTTTTTTCTAAATTGGCACCACCCCATATAAAGTTTGAAATGATACTGTTCATCTTGGAAATAATGCCTGCAGGGATGAAAAGAAGATGTGCCCAGAAAACATACAACTGTGAAAGTACCGATTGGACCAGGATATACCTTCCTCCCATCGTAAGCCATCTATGATTCCATCGCTGAATCCTCTCCCTCAACCTTTCAATAATCCAGATCCAGTCTCTGTTTTTATATCCACATGGCTTAATAAAGAACCCCAGATATTTAAAACCATCTGATATATGACGCTTAGAGATACCCATAAAATCCGCAATGAATGAAATCTCCAGTTCATCACCGAAATCGAATAGAAGGAAGGACTTCCCACAATTGATGGATAGACCAGTAGCGCTTTTGAAACGTCGAAACATAATGTGTATATAAAACCAATGATTCCGGCGCAAGTATCCAAACAGCAATAAATCATCCACAAATAAGGAGTGAGAGGTGGAGACCGAGTTGGAGAAAGAAAAACCTTTTATAAATCCTCTCTGTTCAGCAAAATGCATCAGTCTGCTGAGCCCGTCCATCACCAATATGAAAAGAAGGGGGGAGAGGGCGCATCCCTGTCGCAGCCCCCTGCCAGCTTTAAAGAACCGCGATGGGAAACCATTTATAATGACTGAATATCGAACATTTGAAACACATGACATAATCCATCGCATGACCCGAATGGGAAGGCCGACTTTGAGCAGCAACAACCGGATGAAAGCCCAATCCACCGAGTCATAAGCTTTATACAAGTCGACCTTCATAATTAAAGCTTCTTCCTTGGTTGAATGAATAGAGTGCGCAACCTCCTGAGCGATAGCTATCGCGTCATGGATGGACCTGCCCCCCAAAAACCCATATTGCTCCCTTGAAATGTTGGCAGACAAAACCGGCTTGATACGTTCAGCAATGATTTTAGAAGAAAGCTTGTATAGCAGATTGCACAAGGCGATGGGCCTAAATTCCGCAAAAGTCTGCGGATCCGAGGCTTTAGGAATGAGAGCGATAAAGGTCGAATTGAGGTTAGCCGGCATGTATCCTCTGCAGCGAAACATCTCAAGCATTTCAACAATCTCATCACCCATGATATCGAAAAAGTGTACAAAAAATTCTGAGGGCCAACCATCAGGGCCCGGACACTTATCGTGTTTAAAAGACTTCAGGACCGTTAAAGCTTCTTCCCTTGAGATTACCCTATCAAGAACATCAATGTCATCATCAGCAAAAAACGTGGGGAATTGATCCAAGACCCATGCCTGGTTCGATTCATCAATAGTCAGGTCGGAAGAGTAGAAATTGGAGAAATAAGAGAAAGCCTCTTCTTGTATATCTGACGTTGAAAAAGCATAATTGCCATCATCCATCCGAATGCGCCATATAGCGTTTTGATTGCGTCTGGCATTTGCTGTTTTATGAAAATATTTAGTATTATGATCTCCATCCCTAAGCCAGAGCATTCTGCTTTTCAATCGCCATGAAATCTCTTCAATGCGAAGGATTTCACGTTTCCTTGAGCCAAGATCCTGTAGGAGACGCAATGAAGCATCATCTGGAGGCCGGGTAGCAAAAGAAGAGAATAGATCATCCATTTTGGCAGATATTTCAGACAGCTCCTTTTTGAGTAACGATTTTTTCTGAATCTCCCATGCCTTAGAAGCATTTTTGACACGCTTCATCTTATAGTGGAATCGATCCCATCCCGAAAGGCCGGTCCGCTCATAATTTTGCACCCATATGCTATGAACCAGCTTGGTGTATTCCGAATCTTCAAGCCAAACCCTATTGAATTTAAAAGGTCGACCACGTACCACAGAATCAGACTTCCATGAAAGTCTAATAGGCAAATGGTCAGATACATTTGAGCTAATGACATCGGAGCGAATCTGACACCAACGATCAATAATGTTGACGTGGACCATGGCCCTATCCAGTCTTTTGGCAATAAACTGGTCACTTGCACGTTTATTGGTCCATGTCGGTAACAGAGGGCTTGGGCGGATATCAAACAAGTTAAAACCATATAGCAAGTCACTAATAAACGGAGAAAGAGAATCCAGCCTGGCATGTGTGCCCCAGACTTCATTTGAACGTAAAGCAGAGTTGAAATCTCCCATCAAAATAAGATTATGCAGAGCAAGAATACCAGAGGCAGCAAAACGCTGCCAGAAGGATAGTTTGTTCCAATAGGGGGCATATAAATTAATAATGTAAACAGTCTCCTTATAACCTCTGATATGACCTGCCAGCAAAATACCCCCGAAGAACTTATAGGCACTGAAAGAGGCCATACTGGGATTCCATACAGCAATGAGACCACCCGAATGTCCAGCTGCGTCCACTGCCGCAGCCTTCCATCCCAATTTGAAACTGAGAAACAACTTAATGGCCTTTTCCCGAGAACATAGAGTCTCTTGAGCAAGAAAAATAAAAGGATCACCCGATAACAGAATCTCACGAAGGCAATGTGACTTGGGGGCATCGCCCAACCCCCGAATGTTCATAGAGATGATGTGATTCATCTTGACTCAGGTTCCGGGTTGCGTGCTCTAAGCGCCCGAGAGTCATTTAGTGGACCATCACTGATCGATATCGGAATCTCAGTGAGGTTATCATCTTGACCAGTAAAAAGGGAAATGGCTTTAAATTTTCCTTTGGATAATCTACTGGTACCTTTTGGCATGACACTATCATTGGAATTTTTTACATCCGTAGCTGGTGGCCTGTCAAAGACAGTGAGGGCTGCTATGTCAATATTTGGATCTGCCAGAATGGCCTCAAGGTCAGATTCTATGGTGTTCCTAGGCGAGTCCTAATCATTGTTGGGGTCTGTAGATGCAGGAGGTATATCGAGAATGGCGTGAGGATTAGATGAGGGAACTGGGTTAGAGTGGGAGGACTCACCAACCTGAAAATTTGAAGAAGGGAAAAGAGGAGGATCACCCGAAGATGGGAGCTGAGACGCTGTGCCAATACCCTTAACAAAATCATCAACATAGGAGTAGGAAGGAGCAACAGGTCCAGTGTGATCTTTGTAGTTTACTGTTTCCAAATGAACAGGGTCGGAAGAGGAGTATTCGGCCAAATGAGCTATAGCAGTCGGCGAAGGAACATCAGATGCAGGGGAATGGTTTGACTCAGGAGTCAGAACGCGCTGATTAATTAACACACCATCTGAGTGATCCTGAGCAGTATAAAAACCATCATCTTCAGAGAAATGAGGACAAGGGTTACCTGTACAACCTTCCGAAACAGACTTTGGATCTTGTATCTTGTTCTTGTCAACCCTTCTGGCATGAGATGAAGCATCAGCTCGTTGCAACCTAAAACGATAGGGGCAATTCTCCCTGAGGTGACCAGTACGGTGGCAAATGAGACACCGGAAGGGGATACCCCAGAAATCGATGCGCTGTCGATGCTTTCTGTGCCCCCAAACAAGATCAATATCACCAGGCAGGCCACCAGTGTACTCGAGCTCCACAAGAATCCAAGCAATACGTTTATCACAGGCCCCAATAATGCTTGGGTCGATATACTTTGTTTTTCCCACTGAATCGCCAATCGCTTGTAGCGCCTTCATGGTCCAGAATTCCAGAGGGAGGCCAGGCAGCTTCATCCATATAATGCGATTGCGAGGAGCCTCTTGCACCGGGTTGAAACCAACGTACCATGGAATAAGCTGCAAGAAACTACGTCCACGAACCCAGGTGCGGCAGGTAATCTTATGGACATCCTTGGCATCAACGAAGTGAACACTAAACCAGCCATTTATGAGGACACTAACAATAGGCGTGTATCCTAATATTGTCTTCCAGTGCTTTTTAATCCATGCAGCAGTATCGAATTCACAGCTCTCCGGAAAAAGCCATCTGCCGATCACCTCTCTTTTCTGTAAACTCGACACCCTTTTGCAAAGATCGTCAAAATCTAAACAAACCTCCTTTATTTCCATGTTGAGCTTATAGCAGGTCTTCCGTTTCTTGCGTCGAGCGCCGCGCTTCTGATAATATCCTCCTATGAACCCATGCACATCAGAACCAGTTACATTAAACCCTTGCTTGATAATAAGATCATCCACCTCATCACGCCGAGGATTCTCCTTCTGCAGTTTAGAGGATATGAGACTTGTCTTCGGACCAAAGGATCCCGCCATATGGTATCGATAAACGTACAATACGCAAGCATGCAAGGTGGCGGATTCAAGAAAAGATCATCAACAGCTGGCAAAGTCTGTATTAGGCGGTGAAGTCAAGCGAGGAAGATCAGAGAAAATAATAAAGAAAACATCGTCGGTGCCAAAATAAATCAAGCAAAGGATGTCATGTACATAGGACGATGCCTTTAAAAGGCAGTGTGAGAGCAAGAAAGCCCAGAGAAATGATGGAAAAGTTGTCAGCAAGATCGTCGAAGATCGAAGCCGCGTAGGTGATGTCAGAAAATGAGACAGGAATTAAAAGAAAATCGGTATGACTGGACTCGCGAGGAAGAAAGATAAGATTAAGAGTAAATACCCGCCTCCGAAAGCCAATCATTTATCCTCCCAAGAAGGCAAGTTGCATCACTTCCCATGGAAAAAATGATATAAAAAAGGAGTCAAGGACATTATGGTATCTGAAACGAGCAGAAAACCATAAAAAATCCCACCCAATCTAATCGAGGCAAGGCAGGATAAAGCGGCAAGGACGGTAGTTAGGTAGGAAGGATAAGGAAATAAAAAACGTTTAGATAAACAGATCAAAATTCAAATTTTCCGGCAAAGAAAGAAATCGGCAACTATGGAAAACCCACGGAAAAACCAGAATGGGGTATTAGTGTTATGGCGGACAGCAGCAACAACACCAGCATCCCGGGAAGGTCCACCATCTTTTGCGAAATCTGTAACTGAAACTTTTGCATGGTCTTGAGAAAGTAAAGAAAGAGGACACTTTGTTCCTTAAAATATGCCAAAGTCGAATGAATCCAATCCGGGAATGAGATGAGTCAGAAGACAATGGTTGCGAAGCCGGAGATGAAGGAATAGCTTCACTGTCTGATCCTCCGACCATTTATAAAGTGAAATTGGTAAATAGAACTTAGAATAATGATGGCAGCCATAAACAACAGGATTAGAATTGCAATCTCGAGACCGTCACTTAGATTGAACTGCTCAGGATAATACATTGTGTTCTCATCCAAAAGCACATAATAACATTGAGGATCATAAATCATTGCAGCGAGAAGCTAACAACAAGAAGTGATCCTATGAACCCAATATCAAATAAACACATCCCGGAACCATTCATATGAAACATGGCACGAAGGGTCAGAACAAAACCATTCCAGCTAGAAAGAGATATTCTATACATCAGAAAAGAGTATTCCTCAAAGAAAAACCAGTGCATTCCTTCATAAGCAGTATAAGACACATCCAGAAGCGGCATGAAGGAGATGTTCACAACCACTAGTAGAAAGGAAAAATACAATGCTTACAGGAAAAAAAGAGAGCACCGAAACCTCCGACCATGTTCCATGATAAAAATGATTCCGCAGCATGGTGGTTAGTTGCAGAGATGTCGGAGAACCACGACCCGGAACATCTACCTATTTGAGAAGCTCATATCGGCATTCACCATAGTGGCAGCCACTGGTGGATATAGGTACTCTCCTCTCCCAAATCCGCTTCCATAACCACACACTGCTACTCAAAATGCTTCTCTCATCAATAACCTAATGAATTGTTCTCTCGCTAATTAATTCCAGAAACCCATTCGAGCGAAAGCGTTTAATATGGCCCAGTAAAATGTTAGCATTGTCAATTCCCATGGAATTGGAATGCGAACTAGACGCTGCAGTGCCCACTGAATACACGGACTGTTCTGCCAAATTGTTGCAGAAGGCTGCTGGATTCAGTTAATTATATGCTATATGCTAGGTTTATTTTGGAAAAGAAGTCTATTAAAGTTCTGTTTGAGAATCATGGTAAAAGAGCTCAAGACCAAGTTGGGTTTAGGAGATATGATTATATTGTAGACTATCTTGTTACTTTTAGGATTATTGCAAAGGAATGTTACAAAAATAAATTTAATCTTCTCTATTATTTTGATGACTATAAAACATCTTTTGACATCATTCATAGAGCAAAGTTTTGGAAGAGCTAGAAGAGATAATGGTTCCTCTTAAATTGAGGGTTGTTGTGACAAGGTTGTATGAGAATGTTATTTCCAAGCTTAAGACCACTAAAGGTTGGTCACAAGAAATAAATGGAATATCAGAGTCGAGCAAGGATGTCGCTTATCCTCTACCATTTTTAGCATACATATTGAAAATTTAAAAGTGTTTTTGGAAGGTGCAAGTTGTGTTGGCCCTATGCTCACTGGTATAGTCATAACTCTTCTCATTTATACTGAGGATATTGTTCTTTTGACAATGAGCCATTAAGATCTTGGAAAACAACTGGTAATCCTCCAAGATTTCTACTCCAAGGTGGGTATGAATGTTAATACCAACAAAATTAAAGTCATGATAATCAAATCCAAAAAGATCACCTATGATACTTTCATTTGTGAAAACAACTACTTGGAGGAAATTCCTTCATACAAATATTTGGGAATCAAAATCTATCATAAGCGCAATTAGAATGATAACATTAAGAAAAGGATAATGGAGGTTAATCATCTTCTCTCAAGAGGTGGTAGCATCATCCTCCTAAAAGTAGTCCTAGAAAACATCCCAATATACTAAATGTCAATTACATATGTTCCCAAATGAATTTTGACAAAAATATGCAAAATCAATTTCCATTTCCTCTAGAATAGTTTAAAAAAACAAGCAGGATCCCTCTGGTCAAGTGGGATAATGTGGCTATGCCAATAGAATCTTGGAGGGTGGGGATTTTTTTTTAATCTCAATAAAACTTTGGCAACCCACAACATTTTGTCTTTGACACAAAACTCCTCTCTTTGGGGAAATATCATGAAATACAAATACCTTCCCACAATGTCCTTCAAGGAATGGTTTCATTAGCCAAACAAATATCCCAAAGGATCAATTGTTGGGAAAGCTCTTACTTCGACATTCCCCCCTAATTGGATATGGAATTTCCTGGCATATTAAGAATCGCACAAAAGTGAAGCTTGGCTAGGAGCTTTGGATGGGGGATGGGAGTGACTTTCATCTATATCCCCCCTCCTAAAGTAACTGCAAATGGAAATAAATTTTTTTATTCTTGTAAATGCTAAGGCACAATATCCACAATTGGGGGTCATGGAAGATGGAAATCCTTTAGGTTTCTCCAGACAAGATATCATAGAATGAGACACATATCTTGGTTTACTCGACTAACAAACTTTATTAGGTAAAAAGAGGACATTGTAGATGACCTCATATGGACAAAGAACCCCCAAAACTTAATAGTTCATTGTCAGACTTAGATACACCACTTATTTAGAATCTCTCCATGTCGGGTAAAAAAAATGGTGGTGGAGCACCATTTGGAAGATGCGTGCCCCTCTATAGTGCAAAGTCTTTTTTTGTTGCCTTTGAACAACAAACTTCTAACATGGGATAACGATTTAAAAATGGGTAGGGAAGGGCTTAACAAATGCCCCCTCTGTAAAGCTACTGAAGGAAACTATCTCACACCTTTTCATTTTTTGTCCTTATACAATGCATGTATGTGGGATGGTATTTGTCGATCTAGGCTTATGAACATCTTTCTCTCAAGTCTATCTTGGAGCTTATTACAAGTTTTGGAAGGAAGAAAAATCTATAGTTCCTTTTGAACATTTCCCTTGCATTGTCATTTATGGCATCTCGAAGACAAATCTACAGTTTCTTTTGAAAATTTCCCTTGCATTCTCATTTATGGCATATGGTGGTCTAAAAGTTCTATTGTTTTGAATTATTGTGACATTTCTATTGAATTAACCCCAAGTCTAATCAACAAACTTTGTTGGGATTCTAAGGTAGACATTAAAAAAACACTCACATTGTCAATATTAAAAAATCATAAAAACATATTAAATTCTAATTTCAATTTAAATTATTGTTATTAACAATATAAAAAGAACCAATTATGACTTAAACATATATATATACATTTACAAAAACAAATAATAAGATTCCTAGCTATGGAGATTCACCCCTATTTAACTATGGAGATTATTAACATACAAAACTTTGTTACAATACCAAGGTCTATCAATACCACATGCCTAGAAAACCATATCTCATTTTACAACATGTTTTATCAATGACACATGCCCAAAAAACCATAACTCATTTCTTATGTGGGCCTAAAGGTTAAGAGCATGTGTTTCCTTCTAATAGGTCTTAGGTTCAAAACTAAAGGGGGGTAGAGTATGTATGCCTTCGTCGACTTAGTAGTCAAATCAGTGCGCGAAGGTGGGTCCCTTGTCCCACAAACAAGGGGGTCTCATACACCAATTAATGAACCCTTAGTTAAACTGAGAAGGGGGGGGGTGAATTAGTTTAATACATTCATGGACATTTAAAACTTTTATTCAACTCATTTACACCTTCATTACATAAAAATTTTAATACATAATGGATCAACAAACATAATGTGTGGACAACAAGTAATTAAACAGATTAAAGCATCACATCAATACTTAATCATCAAGCACATAAACAAAAAATATAAGTGGAAACCCACAAAGGGAGAAAACCACATCTTATTATTGTTGTGATGCAAAGGAAAACTCCAACTCCCTCTCACAACTGATTTTCTGTAGGCTCCAACCTACAGGAGGCTACTACCCTAAATTCTGCAAGCTACAACTTGCAAGGAAGCTCCAACTCCCATCTATTTTCTATAGGCTACAACCCACAGGAGGCTCCTACCTCAACTAGCTACAACTGGACATCTATCAAGCTACAACTTGATATGGAAGCATAAACTCCCTCACACTACAATAAAATCATATGTTGATTTACCTGGATATCAACTCTATTTTTCTCCTTCCTCAGTGCTGCCCTTCCAGCCTTCAAATCTGCTTCATATCAGCTCTGGATCTACACAACATCTCTATATGCTCTCTCTCATTCTTCCACTCTCTAACCTCTCTATGCACATTAAAATAACATTATTTATAGAGATCACTTCATGGCTCTTTGCATTCTATATGGGAATATGAAGTGAACATGCATGACTCTTGCTTTCCACCCATTCATTTCCTCACTATATACTCATTTCAGTATTAAATTGGAGTTTTGCTTTGCCTACAGAGACTTGCCTTTGCATCACAAATAATATAAAATAAATAATACAATTACAATTACAATCAATTATTTTACTCAGCCCTTTCAGTTTCTTAGCTTTGTTGTGCATTTGTCCTCTTTTGCTTATTTTCCTTTTTTCTTTTCTATTTCTGTAGTTATATTTCAACTATGCTGCATAACTGCCCTTTTTGCCCGATTCAACTCATGTTGTTGCACTGTTCTACACGGGGTCAGATCCTTTTACTTTCTCGAGCCTTTCTTTGTTGTGTTCAGTATTTTCTTTGTGACCTGTGGGGTATGGCCCACATAAAATACCTTTTAACATGCATCGGAATACAACTTCAGAGTTAAATACAACATACATACATTAGTGATCAAACAACGCTACTTTATTCACAGAGCGCAAATACCAGATGTAGAACAGGGGTTATCGGGTCCCACTATACCTTGAACCAATCACAACACATCGCATCTCGAGAAACTTACCAAACAACCTTAACAACGAGCTTATCATTCTGCTGATGCGAAGTTGCGCTGTAATCTCCACCGTGGATCTTCGCCAGATCTAACGGTCTTGCTATACCTCTTTGTCTTATCGCAATCGCTTGCCCGCAAGTTTAACTCTTATCGATAACGCTAAACCATCTGTGATGTGCGCTACTGCGCAATGCTGACATGTGGCTCCTCCTTCATCGCATCGCATTGCAAGCAACTTACAATTTCGTGCGAACCTTAAGACGTAAAATCTGCGATGTGCACTACTGTACAATGCTAACACGTGGCTTCTCCACTTTGCATCGCAACCAACTTAACTTACCCTACGCCACCTTAACGCTAAACTCTTAAAAGTTACGATTTGAAAAATCACTCCCGGTGCCATTCGATCTTCGTCGCTGGTCTGTGCCTGATCTAATAAATATTGTTGCTGCTTACGGATCCGATTGGTCTTTGATTCTTAACACATAAACACTGTAATTCCCGATTTGCGATGTGCGATATGTTCACGGTTGCAATGTGATTGTTGTCGTTGATCTGTACTAGATCTACGGTCCTCGCTGTTGCTTGCAAATCCGATTGTCCTTCCTGACTCATCTTGCGATGTAATCTCATCCGTTCATCTCTTGCTTTCACTTATGCGATTTAATCTTGACCGTCCGCTCGCCTCCACGCAGCTCTTCTTCGCCTCTTCTGCCTGCTTTGATCTCTACTATCAATTCTTAACCCTTGATTCTGCGATCCGATCCTCGCCGTTGATTCCTTCTTAAGAATTCTCCTAAGTGTTCCGTCTTTATTCGATTTATGTTCTTTATACTATCGTCGCTATGTAACACCGATTCCTCCACACTACTCCTCCTGAGCTTGTTCGGAGTTCTTCAATGCAAATCTCTCTTGAGCTTGTTCTTCTGGTTATTCATATAACCATTACACCATCTCGAGCCTTCATTTGCTGCCTTTGCTACCTCTGCTTCTCTGCTGCTCTTTTATGCTTTCTTACTGCATTGTTGCATGATTTGCTCCTTTGCCTTATTGCTGGTTCTGGTGCTGCTCCTTTGTGCTCCTTTGCCATCAATGACAATATTTCCAACACCAATTTGGTGTTTGGATTGGCTATGACCTTAAAATTGGATGATAATAATAATATATGGCACTTGCGACCTTAAAATTGGATGATAATAATAATATATGGCACTTGCGACCTGGTCCAATGGGTGAGGTCTATTCTTGGTGGTTTGGTCCTCACAACTCTTGAGGTACATTCTTGAGGAGGGCTAGACATAGCTATTTTTGAGATAAATATTAACCTTTGATATATGATTACTACTAAAAATGTTCTAGAATATTCCATGGAGGTTTAAATTCTAAAAACCCCTTTTTAAAAATAAACATGCCTATAAACACATATATAATTTTAAATTGTTGATTTTTTATAATAATGTTGTGAGAGTTGTTTTTTTTTTTTAATGTTAAATTTATTTTTATATTTTAAAACACAATTTAATTAGACTATATTATTATTGGTGTAGTCTAACTTATAAACTAAATTCTTTTTCATAGGAATTCACTAAAATCAGGCAATACAATTTCATGATTTTTTATTGTTTAAATTATATTTTTGAATGCATAAATGAATTTTGGGGGAGTCTAATTATACAGATTAAACAATTTAAACTCGAGTTTTTAAAAATCTCTCTAGGATTTTGATTAAAATTAACCAGAAAATTTGTTTTGAAAAAAGTCATTTTGTCTATAAGTTAGACTACACATATTATTATTAACTAGTTAAAACTATATTATTGAACTAGAGTGAAAAAAACCAAAAAAATCCTTAGACTATATTTATTAATTCATTTCATTCAATTATATAAGAAAAATAATAAAATAATAAATTGGGACTATTAAATTCACTCTCATTTCATAGGATTTAATTTTCAACAAATTAAATAAAAGTTTTTTTTTTTTAAATAATTTTTAATCACTTTTTTTTTTTTTAAATTTAAACATAAGTAATTGAAATTATAAATTATACATAAATGATTGAAATGAAATTGTGATTTCTGTTATTTAAACTGGTTTTTTGACTATATATATAGATTCAGCACCCTAAACCTCTAGGGCACTTTGATTGTGCAAGGTTACCCATCAAACTTCTATTTTCAATAAATCCCTCCCTGAATTTAAAGAAATTAAACAGAAAAAAAACTACCGTAAAAGCCTTCAAAAATCGCACTATAAACTATTCGGATTGAAATTATAATTTATTTTTTAGAGAAAAAAAAAGAGATGGAATTATAATTTAAAATGATTACAATATAAGCTATTAAAAAAATAAGAAAACATTGACTTCAATTAATTTCTAATGATGTCATGGACGCATAAATGCTTTTAAATTCAATGTTTCCATATTAAACACAGCGTAGTCTAAAAAAGTAGTGAAATGATCCAGAATCTGGCAAAGATTTTGAAAAAATCCGGCAAAGATTTTATCAAAATCTTACTTACAGTTGTTAAATTTTAGTATTTTGAGAGCCCTACGGGTTTTTGATAACGCTAAATCTATTTCCACTATCAAAAATGGATTCCAAACACTCTAACTACCTAATTTTTTGAATTTTATTTTACTGGATTCCGACCAAAAGACAACCCTCTTTACTATTCCACATCCTAAATAAACAACTTCATTAAACATGGCATCCAAATGAACTCCCTCCCCTACAATGTATTTTACCCAAATTCAACACCATGGACGGACTCTGTATACACGTCATGGTCCTCATCGTCTGTCATCCTTTACCCCATACTCCACCATCCAGCACGCAAATCCACCTCCATAATATTTGACTGCTAGTCGTAATACTTCTCTGATCAAAACTTAAAAACTTCATGAATTTCGAATGTTAAAGAGAGAATTGGTAATTAATTCCAGAAATCCATTCGAGCAAAAGCGTTAATATGGGCCAGTGAAATGTTAACCTTGTCAATTCCCATGGAATTGAAATGCAAATTCTAGACGCTGCGGTGCCCGCTGAATACACGGACTGTTCTGTCAAATTGTTGCAGAAGTCTGTTGGAGGGAGTGTCGAATGAAGTTGTTTAAATGTGATTTTTTGAAATTTTGGATGTTAGAATTTGGTAAAAATATTTGAGGTAAAATTTTGATTTCGGTTATTTAAACTAGTTTTTTTGATTATATATGGATTCAGCACCCTAAAAAACTTCCAAGACATTTTTATTGTGCAATGTTACTTATCAAAATTGTGTTTTCAACAAATTCCTACCAAATTTTAGAGAAAATAAATCAGAAAAAATCACCATAAAAACCTTCAAAAAAATCACATTAAAAACTAGTAAGTCAAGTAAGCCATTTCTGGTAGTTATGAGCCCTGTGGATGAGCCATCGAGCCCGAGCAGGGCGGAGGGCATCTTATCGCCGCCGATTCGGTCGGGACGATTTCGGTGTGGCTTCAACGGAGACGGGGCAGTCCCGCTGCAGCTTTCCATGGGAAATCCCGTCATTTGTTGAACCATTCCTTGGAAATCAGCAGGATTTGCCCTCATAATCGTGATCGAAGCTCTCTTTCTCCTTTGCGACGGCCTCTTGCCAATGAAATTATTCGTCGCTGGGATGGATCTCTGATTATTACACGATCTTGACAACGCCTCCGCGGGCGGGGTTCGATTCCCTCGAGCCATGGAATCCGAAACTTCCAGAATTTCTTATGCTTCTTCGACGCCCTTGGAAGAGCTGCCTGGATCACAATTGGACACGGAAGACAATGCTGCTTCCTCCGTGTGGTGTGGAGTTCAATTCCCTTTGCAGCGCCCTCGTTATGATTTCCATGTCTCGCTGGGCGGCCTTGAAGATCCATGCAACGTCAGTTTCTTGGATTTCAACCATATCGAAGGGCTGGAAGCGCCAGGCAGCCAACGCTTTTTCCGTCAGTACGCTTCTGCTTCTCCAGGGCAATGAGAGGTTCAGGAGTGATCTCGAGACATCCTCCATCACTGATCTGCCTCTTTTCCGAGGTACATTAATTCATGAAAAAAGCGAGAATAAATAAGAAAGGAGGACGAGTCCCATTAGTATAGTATATGGTGATGAGCATCTAAACTTCAAGTGGGAACGCTGTACTTGTCATGATTCTCAAAGTCGTAGTCTAAAAAAGTAACAAAATGGTTTGGAATCCGGCAGAGATTTTGAAAAAATCTAGCAAAGATTTTATCAGATTCTTGTTTAAAGTCGTTAAACTTCAGTATTTTGGGCGTCCTAAGGTTTTTTAATAGTGCTGAATCCATTTCCACTCTAAAAAATGGATTCCAAAAACTGCAATTACCTCATTTTTTGAATTTTACTGAACTGGATTCCGGCAAAAACCTGTCGTCCGGCCTATTCTGTTGCCTGGAAAGACAACTTCATTCTCAAAAGTGAAGTCATAAGTCATGCAATGCAATGGAGACTACTCATGGATATAAGCAGATGCCTATTTCATTTATCTTTCCATTTTATTTTTTTATTTTTATCTTCAATAAAATATTTCATTTGATTAAAATCTTTTTAATTATGAAACGATAATTAACAATATTTTAATTTAGTTTAAAGTTTATCTTTTCTAATTAAAAAAATAAATTAGATAATTTAATTTTTTTAAATAATATTTACAAATCATGTGTAAAATAGATGATAATTAAGATAAATTTAAATAATAAAATTATCATTATATAATTTTATTTATATATATGAATAATGATTATTATTCATTTTTATTAAAATTTGTATGTTTTTTTTTAAGAAAATAAAAGATTAATCAAAATTATTTAAAATTTTGTTTAGATTTAATATGAGTATAAGATAAATACTCAATGGGGTGAGTGAGTAAAACACATTTAGTATTAGAGGTGGGGAGGTGAGCATCCTAAGGGAGGGTCTGACAAGTCATACCAATCAATAAAAACAAGTGGTGGCAAGAAAGTTGTCTGCTTAGAGAATTTAAGAGACAAACGAAAGTTACAAGTCAGATGGGGTCTTCCTGTGGCAATGTATCTTCTTGGTCATGGGAGCATTTGAGGGTGGTGGAACGATTGTGGAGTATGCACAGGTTGCCTGACTATGCATGCCTCTTCTTTCATTTACTGCACGCAACATTGGGAATGTTAGTCGGAAGGGTGGCCGACTGTTTGTGCTAAAGGTGTTGAGTTGTTGGGTTTGGGATCTTGGCAAGAGTCAGAGTGGTGAATTCCCTAGTGGCTGGCCATAAGAGGGGTGGAGCGAGATTTCATGGTGTTGCTACGTTACAAAGGTGCACTGGACTCAAAATCTCTTCGCTGGGGGCTTAGTAAGTGTCAAAGTCTCCTTCCTTTCCCCTTGGCTCTGTGCAGGCATTAGCATAACTAGTGTGGTGATAGTTTGTTTTGGGTAGGATTTTCTTTCCAAGTGCTTTGGAGATTCTGTCCGGGGGAGGGGGGGGGGAAGGGGTAAATGACAACCTATAGTCGAAGTTGTATTTTGGTGGAGATTGATAGTTTTATAGATAAGTGTGGTTGTTGGTGGCTCTAGTCTCATAGTGTCACACTTCTTTTTATTTGGCCTGTAGGGGCATCGGGAGTCAATCCAGGTCTTTGGGGGAGGTGTTGGCTATTGGGCAGGGCTTTCTCTTTGGCTCCGGGGCACCGCACTACGTAGTTAAGGGTGGTTGTTTTTACCCAATATTGTGGGAATTCTGTCTCGACTGACCAAGGCATTCAGGCTAGTAATTGGATTATGCTCCGGTGGTTTTTTTCAGGGCACAGTATACTTCGACGGAGGGGTTGCGCCAGGCATGGTTCGACTCCTCATGGAGATGCTTAGGTGTAGGCTAGTAGGGCAAGCGCAGAGATAGGTGAGGGGAGAGGGTGGGCCTAAAAGGGATTTTGATGGTGAGGTGGCTCATGAGTATGGGCCAATGCCCAACCCAGTAGCTGTTATGCCCTCACCGGGGTCTCTAGATATACAATTACAAAACATCACGGTGCTACTCGAAAGATTACGACAACAATGGCATGATGATATAAATGAATTGATTTCCTTCATGAACGATTTATAACACAACTAATGTGTGATTTTGGATAGAATGGATTCAATCCGAAGGATCCAAAGACACATAATGGAAAGGCTGGATCAAATTGAAGGTAGAATTGACCACTTGGAACACCATTCTCATGAAGTAACGAGATTCCTAAACCATTTCAACGTCGAGCAAGCCCCAACTCTTCCCAGTAATTTTTTATGCTGGTTGGTTATGTATGTATTATCACTATTTTTTGGAGCTTATGTGCTTTTGGGATATGAACTTGCTATAGTTTATGGTATTTTCTCTCTATTTTTGTATATCTCTCCTGGCCATTAAATCCGGTTAGAGTGAGGTGGGAGAGAAATGCTTCCACTGCAAATCCAATGTAACTTTTTTAATCAGCTAATAGAATCTTTTTGAACGAAAAAAGAGAGAGTATAACATGAACAACTTAAGAGAAAATAATTTTCATCTTCAAACCTTTTAATATGGAACTCATGACATATTCTTTTATTCCAAAGGCATTTTGGGAATTGACTAACACCTATTTTCACTCTGAAGCTCATGATAATTAGTTCTTATCTTACCAATGTTCATTTTCTTCTTAACAATAGTCAAGACAGGCTTGCCATCCCTTGGTATGATAATGATTGTAAAATTGCTAGAAAATTGATTAGGAATGCTTCTAACGAAATCTTAAAACTTGGTAAGAAAAATACATACAAAGATTTTATCAAGAGGAAGAAAAAATACTATATAAATATAAAACTAAAGAAATTACCGCACCTTTCTAAATTTTCTAATCCTAGAAAGTTTTGGAGGGAAATATTGATTAGTAAAACTATGAAAATTATTTTATTCCCTTAAAGAACAAGAATATTTCCCTTAAAAACCATTATGAATCCCCTAACGGGATGGATGCCATTTTGAAGGCTCCTACAAAGGGTGATAACTTTTCTCTGGAAGATATTGAGTTTTGGGTTAAGTACATCAATAATGGGAAAGCTAAGGATATTGAAGGCTACCAAAATAAATTTTTAAAATGGGAGGACCTATCCTCTTTCTGCACATATATAAGCTCTTGAATTTGGTAGTGAAGTGAGGCTTTCCTAAGCCTTGGACTCTACAGTCTTATTGTGACTATCTTTAAAAGTGGGAATAATTCTAGTTTTATGAGAAGTATTTTGACATGTTCATGAAGGTCTTTGTCTTTACCACTGTCTGCAAGCTTTTCTTTGATACTCTATATTTATTCCTAATTGTCTACATAGAATAAGTTTCCATGGCCGACATTTCTTCTTCCTTTTGGCTAGATAGTTAGTTCATGAAGGTGATGTTATTCAAGTTGTTTACATTTTGAAGGTGGAATTTTCGCCAGCCTCCTAAATTTTTTTTTTTTGCTAGCCTCCTTAGAAAGCATGGCTAGAGTAAAATATCTTTATTAGAATTCAAACAACATAATAAAAGAATTTTTTTTAGGCACATATAAACTCTCTTCAAAATATTTTATCATTTTAATAGGCATATATTGACACTTTACATTTAAATGTTTTGAATTTATGAATAATTGAAGCATGAAAAATATGGTGTTCATTGAGGTCATGAGAGTATTGTTTCCAAAAGTGAAAGAGACATAAAATAAATAACCATAAACTACCTGACTAGGCTGAAGAAATCTATCAAATTCTTTGCATGATTCCTTTAGTCATACACTAGGCAAAATTCTTGATTTTGATCCCCCAAAGCAATGAATTAATTGACTATCTTTGTTCGAGGGATTCGTGGGAGTTAACAACACTCGATAAAAAATATCCAGAGGCAACACCACTTGAAATACCAAGATTGATTAACATATACCACTAAAAGGTTTTGTAAAGAAATAAAGACATAAAGGGGTCACTCCAATGTTATACTTCTTGGAATTTTTGGCTAGATGCTCTGAGAAACAAACGAACCATCCTATCATAGCTAAGTTTCCTATGAAAGTTCAATCTCCATCTAAATTTCACTTGCTACAACTAGCTCTAGTAGTGGCAAATAATTTGGCTTAGCTTGGTAGCTACTAACCTTGGTATGGCAGTAGTACTATCAACTATCTTACGCTTTATCTCACTTGATAACCATCAATGGAGAAAGAAAAAAAGAACACATTAGTTACTTGAAAGCACCAATTTAATAAAAAAATAGATTTAAGTATGAAGGGAGGTGAAAGAATTCCTTCTAGGGAAAAGAATTTAATCACTCACTTACTTTAATTTGAGAGAGTTCCTTCCTCTCACTATCAACAAGTGGAGTACCTAAAGGTCCTACTAGGGTCTGCAACTAAAGGATACAAAACTAGTTTTGCTATTGGATATGAAGAAAATTGGTAGGACACCACACAGTAGTGAGAACTACTCTGATTTTGTTAAGAGCCTTGTTGTGCTTTCCAATCAGGACAAAAACCATGGTTTCTACTCAATATGGATCTGGATATGGTTATGAGCGAATAAATGTGTGCGTATTACCCACAGAACGTGCCTATCCATTCATTGTTCCTCGTACTCATCCTTAGTTCCATTGTTCCATGTACTCATCCATAGTTTCTTAAGTGAGAGATGTTGAAGCTTTCCCTACTAGATTTCAAAATGAGGAACTCAAACTGATCTAACTAATCACTAGCTAGGGCCACAGGGGTTTCACTCAATGAACCTCTAACATATCATGTGCAATCATAGCATATTAAACAATACCCTTAATTTGAGTACATATTGGAAAATGCCTCTAAAAATTACATTATTTAACCCCCTACCAATATAAACCCAATACACCTTCCCAATTTAAAAAGCCCCTACTTTCACTATATATTGTAGGTATCCATTTTTTCATTAACATTTTTTTATACCCCTTTATATTTTTTCATTAACTTTGAGCTCCATTTTTTATATTAGCCAATATAAAAACCCTCAATATATTATGTCATTTTTTCCTCATTATATATCCCCCAATATGAACCCACGTGCTATAGTATTGCTCTCACAGTGAAGCCCCTGTGGCTAGGGCTTGCCTAAGGTGGCATGTGGGGGCTGCATGCAAGCCTCGTGTGGATACTTGACGAGTTTTGTTTTTTTTATATTTAACTATGTATATATATATATTATCTGAAAAATGAATTTATTATAAAATAATTTGCACCACCACTGCATGCAACATCACACAGGTATACCTCATTAGGGATTCAAAGTCGGTGCGTGGCTAGGACCAATGTTATAAGAAATCCATTCTAGGTTGATCTTGCCTATGTTTGTGGACTTGGAAATGCATACCGTAGGGCCATACAAAAAGGAAGGTATGCTACAAGATGAACACAAGGAATCCAAGTCTATTACAAAGGTGCCTGTTATGAAAGGTTATATAACTTCTTCCACTAGTTTTCTGATTCAATTGTTGTAACAATATTTAAACAAAAAAAGGATCACAATTTTTACAAAATTCTAGACAATAAAAGTAGTGTGTTTATGCATGGAGCTGGGTTACACTGTTTGGTAATGTGAGGGCGCTTTTTGATGACAAAAGGAAGCTCGATCAAGCCATTTTAAGCGCTCAATCAAGAAATTTTTAAGCGCTCAATCGAGTTGCTTAAGGGACTTAAACATAGCTCGATCGAGCTTTTAAAAAAACCCTCAATTAATCACCTATGTAACCCAAGTTAGGAGTTCAAATTAGAGTTACGAGCTCGATAGAGAGTTATGGCTCGATTAAGAGTTAGGGCTCGATCGATCTTTATGTATCGATCGAGAGTTAGGGATAGATTGAGCACTAGGGCTTGATTGAGCCCTTATTTCTTATTCAAAACTGGACCGCGACCTATGCAAACCATTTTGCATAGACTGTGAGGAAGAAGGAGTTCGACGAAGGATTTCTAAGCTCAACCGAGATGGAGGAACTCAGTCTAACTACCCAACAACCCCACAAACGAACCAAAGGCTCAAACCAAGGTAGGTTTCCTATCTTTTTTTGTCTCTTTTATTTATTTTTTCTTGCAAAAAAAAAAATTGAAATAAAAACACACCATACAAAAGCCACAATGAAAAACCAAGAAAACCACCATAAAAACCACAAAAAACACCAATAAAGCCCTTGAAAACCACAAAAAACAACCTAGAAAACCACTAAGAAAACCCATAAAAACCAATAAGAAAAGCTATAATTAGGTTTTAATTTTTTTTTTAATTGTATAAGTTTTCTGAAATGGTAGCATGCTTATTTTTTTTTATGGTAAAAACTTTATTTTCAAATTATTTTAGGTTTTAAAGTTTTTTCTTAGGAATTTAGTGAAATAATATATATATATATATATATATTATTGTTATTTAAAATGCATTTTAAATTTGGAACAAATTTGACCGGAATTATGCCCAAAAACACTCCAAAACAAAAACAACCAAACTATAACAAATAAATAAATAAATTAGGCCATTGAGATTGACATGATGAATATAGTTGTTCATGGTGAACCTATGTTTATCAATTAAGAAAATTTATTTTATTTCATTATTTTAAATTTAAATTAATTTATATTTTAGAATTTTTTTTAATAATAAATATAGTAATTTGTTTTAAAAAAATAATTGTATTTAAATAAAATATTAACCAAATAAAAAGTCTAAAATGAGATTTTTTTGTTATTTAATTAAATTTTACTAACCATAATATATATATATATATATATAAACAAACTAAACTAAACTATATGACATGTAACTATATAATAAAACACAAAGCTGTATAACATAACTAACTTATATATAATTATAGCATAACAATTAACATGCTTAACACACACACACACACACACATATATATATAGATGACATAACATAACTATAATTTTATATAATATAATTATATATAACATCTAGTATATATATATATATATATATATATATATATATATATATATATATATATATATATATATATATATATATATATATATATATATATATATATGTATATATATATATATATATATATATATCGATTTAATAGAATGTGATCTTGATAATAGCATAGATGGGTGATACTCAACAACTTTTTAAGACTCGACTTTATCTATATATTGTATTTTTCTTTAAAATTTTCACTGCTAATATTTGTAGAATTAATTTAATTTAATAATATGAAAACTACCTCGAATGCGGGTGACATTTCGTGCATGCATGAAAACGTTCCCTCCCACGCACGAGCTGACGAAGATCTGCAACACACGCCTTCACCTGAAGTGGAACCACCTCTCTGCAATAATTCTCATGAGGCTACAAAGGCACGCAATGATGAAGATACATAATGCCAACAACCACCTGGTGTGGAACCTCTCCTCTGCAATCATTTGAATGAGATCTCGGATGTACATGATTCACTACCATAACTCGAAGCACATTCTACAACATGAGAACTGTCACAACATGCACCTGAGAGCGTGTCACAATAATGCACAGCATCTGCACTTGTGCCACAGGTCTACAAAAGGGGAGGCCCCTCCACATTATGTCACTCATATTTTTCTCCTTCTGGTCTGCAAATCCCTCCTCGCCCCCTTATAAATTTTGCTTCAGTTTCAGCCCACTTGCGTGTTCCACCTGTTGTGCATCCTCCCCCCAGAGCCAGGCTGCTAGGCACCCTCTCGGTTGCACACCTTCCTAACTGCGCGCCTCCCCTTGGCTCCCCCTGCCTTACTAGTTTTTCCCGACTGTGTGCTCCCAACAACAAGCTCCCCTAGTTGTGCACCGCCCACCTGCATGCCACCTTGCCCAATAACACTCAGTTGTGCACTTCCTGACTTTGCTCTTGTATTAATCACCCCCCCAAAGAGAAAATTTCCAAAACCTTTCAGCCCCCTTCCCCTTTGTTGCTTCACTCTCCCATGGCTCCATGTCTATGCCAAAGGACAATCAGGGGCGACCAAAGAGGTGCATTCCCTGGACGCTACCAGCAAGGGCCAGATAATCGTTTGGAATCCTTTGAGGGCTCCTCTTCCAGGGATGCTCCTCAATGCCCTGCATGCGACCAGGAGGAGGAGGCCCCTGCTCAGGAAATGTCGTGGGGCAGAAGTGGACCCAGGAAATCCATCATTGGGCACCAGGAGCAACCCACGCCCCGTAAAACTGAACCTCTTCCGGTTCACGAGGTCCTGGGGGAAGACAACGATGTATGGATTATGGACTCGGAGGGTGTTTGGACGCGAGTACCAGATGTTGAGTACCTAGTCGCTCCCATTCTTTGCGCACCTACTTCTAGGCTTCATCGCCGACCTACTGCTGAGGAGGAGGCTATAGTGCAAGAGTACGATTTCTATATTGAGGAGGAGGACCCAAACAACGAGGATGATGCAGGAACACCATGACTGCATGATCGCTCAACTCTTTGTAGTTTTCTGTTATTTCAACTCATATTATAGAACTTTTACTTTCACAAGTGCCACGACACATTTTGTAATTTTCTGTCTGATGTTATTATAAGGATGGTTTCCTCCAAGGAGGCAACCCCATACTTGCGCTACTTTGAAAGCAATGAAGGCTAGGATTGGATACGTGCAACTTACCAACTCAGCCTGTAGCCTATGTACTGCTTTACTTTGATTTAATATAGTTTAACCTAACTTACCAAAAATAATAATATGACAACTATATATATCTTAGTTCCCACTATTATTAAATTTATTAGTTGAGAAATAATTTTGTAACTTACACTTCCTATATTTTTAATTAACTATATAACATAACATAGCATAACTGCAACATAACTTATATATATATATATATATATATATATATATATATATATATATATATATATATATTCAAGTTTCAACAATGCATCATTGATACATACATTAAATCATGATGAAAAGTGCATTTAAAGTGAATAAAAACATTTGGACTCTTTTCTAATTTGTGCCATATTGTTTCGTTATGTAGTGTGTTGTATGAGAAACATTGTCTCTATGTGTGTGCACCTAGTACATGTCATGTGTCAAAGTCAAACATTATAAGAACTTGTCTTTTGAAGTATTTGGTTGGCATGAAATTTTATTAGTTTTGAAAATAGGTTTATTTCAATATTTTACATATATTTACATATTTATGCTCTATGAATAAAATGCATTATTTAGAAATGGGAAAAAATATAAGTTAGATTTTATCACTTCTTTCAATTGTGTTTACATAGAACTCAATACTTTGGTTGATAATTTATCAAAAAAGAGACTCTAAAGTTTAGAAATTTAGGCTAGATATTCCACTTGAGTTTATAAATGGTTTTATTGTTAACATTCTTCCTATGTCAACATTTTTTCTTGGATTAGTTTATATTTATTATATGTAATAGTTTAGTCACCTTTTTTTCTTGATTAAAGTTTATATGTATTATATGTAATATGCAGAGCCATCTCCCATACGCCCCCCAACTACAGCGCGTAAGAGTGTTGGTGGATCTGCTATACATGGTCGGGCTCGTGATAGATCATGTAACCCAACTAGAGTGCATGTTCCACTCATATATCCTCCCTCCGACACTAATCGGAGTATTAGAGGAAGTCCTTCTGTCTCAGATATTGATTGTCTTTCTACCGATAGTGGACCTTCTTCACCTGTTTCTTCTAGTTTGTTATATATGTTAAATTATGTTTATGACTTGTAGACCCTCAGCATGGCGAAGCTAAGGATCATAGTGCAACGTTGGTCCCTCCGTGGAATGATGATGCAACCAATATCATAGTTGAGGATGATAGGGCCCAATAAACATGGATCACATGAGAGCTGGGTAAAATATATGCTAGTTTGCATACTAAGCATAGTTTGTTTTTTATGCTCGATAACATCAATAGGTTGATTGAGACATACCAAAGGGTAGACCCTCAAAGGCACCTCCTATATTCCATACATAGGATTAGGAGGCTGGAGATTATAGTCCCACATACTTGGGAGGTGATGAAATATGCCACCAAGGACATTGATGTTCGTGGGTTGAGGATGATAGGGCCAACAAACATGGATCACATGAGAGATGGGTAAAATATATGCTACTTTGCCTACTAGGCATAGTTTGTCTTTGATGCTCGATAACATCAATAGGCTGATCGAGACATACCAAAGGGCGTTCCTAGAAAGGCACCTACTATATTTCATACATAGGATTAGGAGGCTAGAGATTAGAGTCCCACATACTTGGGAGGCAATGAAAGATGCCACCAAGGACATTGATGTTCGTGGGAGTTGTTTGACATCCCTCCAGACTATCGTGTTAAACATGCTGGTATGATTCCGCTCAAATATTTTAACAATGTTGATGAAACCCCCTTTGTTTATGACCAATTCATTGTAGTGTGGGGTCAGTTGCCCCACCATGATGAGGTCCCCATTTACTTTTCAAAGCATAAATATGTGGAGTTCTACTACATATGAGGCCGGATTACACCAGCACTAGATCTAGATTTTATGGACCCAAATTTGGACATATCTATGATTGTTACAGGGCTTGTAGGGACCTCACGCATGTAGCACAACCTCCAGGATTATTGTCACGACCATCTTAGAGCAAGTTATTTCTGACAGAGCTAGAGCAGTCATCGCAACTTAACGTTGAGACCAGACATACCATTGCAGATAACATGCATAGGACATTGGCCATTGCACATGTTGCATTGTGTGGAGAGATGATAAGAGCACCTATATTTCCTCGTGACCCACTAGTTCCATTACATGATGATTGGTATCTCAAGAGTCTAGGGCATGGCCGGCTTTTATCATATACATGTATGTGTCGTGATATCATTCGTGACACTTGGAGGGTGCACGAACAAGGTGACATAGACCAAGTACATATATGAAAAACCTTTGACTCTTACCATCAAATTACACATTATTTATATTAATAAGTTCATGATAACATGCATACATAACCCAACTTCATAGATAATCTTCTAAGGTCACCTGAGGGGGTAGTTGATAAACCGGAGCAACCTCATCTAATGCATGTTTCCATGGCTCAGTCTCCACCACCTCCACTTCCACCTCCACCTCATAACACTCATGTGGAATAGTGTCACTATGTATAGCCACATAGACCAACAATTGAGGCAAAATAATTTATTCCTAAGATTTCAACATTTTCTTTTCTTAAGTTACATGTATGCATGTTAATTAATTTGTAGACTAATTAAAATTTGTCTTTGTCATTGTGTATACATGCCCATATTGAGAGTGGTGTTTATGCCACTATTATGTGGACGCATGAGTTGGATGTTGGGTATGGAGGCATTGGGCCATAGACATGGGAGCACCAAACCTAGGTTGATCAGAACCCCATCCCACCAAACTTCCTATAGAGGTCGTCGTTGAGATTGGGTGCATTTAATTTGGCTCAGAATTCCATTATTGTAGTTGAATCAATAATAAATTATAATCATACTTTGGGACATTCCATTGATGCAAAAAAGGGAATCTTAGTATGGAGGAGTGAGGGCACATAAGAAAAATTTGGGGCATTCCACTACTACACAAAAGGGCATCCTAGTATGGAGGAGTGAGGGTGCACAAAGAATAACTCATAGTTTTATTAAGGCTGGATATTACAAGCATACTCCTGAGGTTGTGGCCAATAGTAAGCTACAAGTTCAACTCATTTCCTCACTACTTCATGCAAAAATTGGTTAAATATTCCTTGTAGAGGTGACCCACAATTGTATAGAGGATGGAAAATACTCCAGAAATTCAAGCTAAGCCTTATTCCAAGTTCAGGGCGCATTTACAGTCTAAATCTACATCTACAACAAGCTTGTGAAGAATAAATAGAGATCAGATCATTACAATTGTTTTTGAATAAGATGTTCAATATTAATTCCTCTTAAAATTCTTGGACTTGGGGTTATTGTTGCATTTGGTGTATTAGGTAATCATTTTCCAATTCAACTTTAAAATAAAGATATTATATCCTAGAAAACCACTGAATCAAGCATAAACTAGCGAACCCACAAAAAGTTTAACGAAATGCCAAACTAAAAATTTCAAACAAATCTGTTAATTGACATGCAATTTGGAGGGAAAAGTAGACTGATTATTTTTGTGGTTTAATAACACTTGTACAACAGGCCATAAAGCCGGTTCTAATCAAAAATAATTTCTCATAGATTCACAAAAAGTGTTTGACTAAATTTTTCAACACCAATAAGTCATTGAAATCAGTAGTAGAGGTAATTTTTCTTATTACGTAAACCTGTTTCTCATCTGTGGGGTTTAAGCCTCAAGATCTCTCTTCTTTCCCCTGTAATGATGATGCATGAATACAAATTTAAGGTGTTTTAGATGTCGTTATTTAACAATCATTACCCTTATTAGTTTCTAAAATATGTCACTTATGGATCTATAATCAACATCATGGCTAAGAATTGCAATTAGATTGGGATCCTCTTTGTCAACTGTCATGTTCATTAATTCATTACTTTTTTATTAACATTATTCTTTGGTCTATGCAGGGAGTGGGTTATGAATTTACCTATGACGATTACCACAAGTATCTATGAATTTGACTATGATGATTACCATTGGTATCTATGAAATATCACATATTCTGGTTGGTAAATTTACAACTATCTAATGTTTCAACTTTCAACAAAATAAGAGAAAATGACAGTGATTTGAATTTCATTATTTAGACTATTTGGAATACCATTGATTTCTTTTGGCCTTAAAGGCTATCCTGCTTCACTCACTTGAAACAAATATTCCTCACAATTTTGTTCACAGAAGATTGTGATATGAGAATTGATTCAATATTGGAAACATGGATAATCTAATTATGAATTACCACATTTGGTTATGCATAAATGTAGTATCTAATCACAAAAAACGTTTCTTTTATATTGCATCATGGGAACTTATCTTAATACAAGTAAAATAAGCAACTTTTATGGCTTTTGTTCCGGTTCATTTACTCTGACTTGGACCTACCTACATACCTACTAAAACACTTAAAAGTGCTTATTTATTCTATGGTATACTACAATGGTTGGAAATAAGTTGAAGATGAATGGGTGAATATTACTGTTAATGCCGCCGTGGTAGCAATTCTAGGCATGGTAATGTGCCAAAGTTACTGAAGTTTGTCCTATGCTCTACTAGACGGGCTTTTGTTCTTGAAAATACCTTTTAATTCATATGCTGCATTTTTCATGTTACAGATATCTTGCCACATTCTTCTTCATCATCAATTGTAGATGATGAAATTGACTCCCTTCACCCCAATTTGATCAGGGTTCCTTTCTGAAAATACAAACAACTTTGAATATCTTAGGTAGTCTTCAAATATTTGTTTATTATGCTCTCTTACTCAATATGGATAACCTCCTCATATATTCTATGTAATTATTTCTAGATATTATTTCTATATTCATGCATGATTTTTAAATAAGTGTAGTGAATTTTTATTCTTAAAATTTGCAAAAAATTAATTCAAAATTAAAATCTTTAAAAATATTTGATAATTAGGTAAATAATATATTTTCCATTAGTGACTTCCCATCATAATTTAAGTCTTTAAACAAAGAAAAAAACATAAATGAGAGGTAAATAAAAATATGAAACATGAACGAGAGGTAAATAAAAAAGATGTTGTCGACATCTTGATCGTGAGACTTGTGGAGAAAATTAATAGTGTGAATCATGAGCACAAGAATCATCATCATAAATGGGGGAAAATCAGAAGCCCTGTGTCCATCGATAATCAAAATAGTACTAGATAATTGACACAGTACCATACCTACGAGCCCTGTAGAGGGATGTCAGAGTGGGGAAGCGAACGTGAAGGACAAGCCACAACCAAGTCAGCCATGGCTTATGATGTTAGAGTGGGGAAGCAAAGGTGAAGTGACAAGCCATCAGGGTACTCGTGTCATTCATTTAATGGGGAGGGCACTAACATCGGTGAAACCTTGCAATTCAGATGGAACAATAAGGATTTACTCACATATTTCTATGGAAGAATATAATTTTTTTCTATCGCTTACTATTTTATTGTATTTTATAGTATTGTGTAAAAATTGGAAGGAAAAATGTTTGTAATGAGATACTTTGCTTTTACATTTGATTTTAATTAAATTGTAAAATATATTATTATAATGTAAATTATATTTCTAATGAATTAAATGTTTTTCAAATCCCAACTCCAATAAAAAACACTCTTTGGTTTGTGGTAAGGAACTTTCAAAAGTATTTAATTTGGATTAAAAAAAATGGATTATGGGCTAGATTTGTTATTTAATTTGTTTTTTTTGGGTTACAAGTATTTTTTTTTTTGTTTACTATTAAATAATGATGAAAATTTAAAACCTAGGTAATTGATTTCTAGATGAATTTCCGTTTGTGTTGCCTATGCATAATTTCTAGAGCTCCATGCATTGCAGGTCCATTAGAGATGTAGAAATTATAAATGTTTCTAGCTGAAAATATAAGAACCATCCTTTGAATAGTTGCCACATATTATATTGTAGGTGACAATAAGATCACATTTCTCATTACTAATAAAAGTGTGCATATGGCACCAGGGCTTGTTTGATATGTATAGACAAACTATGAGTTTCCATGGAGATGGGGCAATGTATTGTTTCTGAGTTACACCAAAAATTCATATGTAGAATGGTATGCACTATGAAATAACCTATGGAAACTAGTTGTGGTACATTAAGCAAATTTCTCTTTAAGCAAACAATATCATTCAAAACCTACTATTGAAGAAACCAATATACAACAATAGTAGGATTCTTTTAATTTGTCATCCTTTGGGTAGTGTTCAACTTGACGCAAAGTAAGAATACATTGTCTTGATTTACATCAATTATAGATAATTTCCTAAATGAGATAATAATAAATAATAGATAATACAAATGATAATAAGAATACAACATATATTTTGAATGCCACGTTATCGGACATATGCAAAAAAAAAATTAAGCGTTCTTCATCAAACGACATAGAATGCCTAAAAAGAGGCAAACATAATATGTGCCTGTTGTTTCCCCTTAATAGAAATTTCCCATTCTCAAAATCAATATTTTTTCACAATGGTTTTAATATTTCATTGGTAAAATAAGTGGTAAATTATATCTTAGTCAACTTTCATCATGTCAATAGTTCAATTATTATTTTAATTGTGTATTACCAACTTAACACAAACACACTAAATATCCTAAATCTAATTCAACAATTATTATTTCAAATCAAAATACAATTTTTTCAATTTAACAATCCTATCGGACTCTATTTGCACCTTTTGAGGCAATTGCTAGTAATATTTAATTCAAATATCCTCATTGTGAATGATCCTTAATGAACGAATCAAGTAATAGTCGTGGGAAGTGGATGATTCGATCTCTTCCCACTTGGTGATTGTAATTAACATGGATTCATATGAGGGAGGCCATAAAATAAAATTGGATTTTGTATGGAGGAATAGGTTGTGGCTTTTCCATTTCTAAATCACTAATGTGTAGGAGGTAATAAAAAAAATGCTTTCATGGCGAGGGAAGGGGCACAAATCTAGGGAATTAATAGGCTCCAGTGGTAGCCAGTAAGGAAACTATACGTTTCTTGGTCCAATCACACTTTGGGCATGTGTTTTGATTGGAATTTTCCGTCTCTCAAGAATTTTAACCACCTAGAAAAACATTACGTTTCCTGGTTGGTAGTAAAAATGTTGATCCTTTAATCTTTTTGGTGAAAAGACCAAAAAGCCAGAGTATATAATTACTAGCGATTGCACCGAGAGGTGCAAAAGAATTCCGATAGGAGTCGTTGGGGAATGTGGAAGGCAATAAATAAGTGAAATATATTATTAATTTTGTTTCATTACTAGTTGTATCTTAGGAAAATTTTCAAAATGGACCTTATGAACTAAGTTTTACTTTAGAAATACGAGATTAAAATATTGTCAGTTTGAAAGTTTATTAGTATATATTGATTTTGGTGTATATGGAAATATGTTGGGTTAACTACAACCCTTAGCATAAGTAATCACCCACTCAACTTGAGATAATGTTGTCGGTTTAAACATTACTAAAGCATATTGATGTAACAACAAACCTTTACACATTCTTATTCAAAATAGAAATTAACTTTATTGATTGTTTAACAAGTTGGAAGAATCAAGCAACAATTCACTTTATGACCTTTGCACAAAGTTGACATGTGCAGAAAGTACATGGAATATCATAATGTATAACTTGGTTAATACCTAAATAATATTTCATAAAGTTATGAGTTGACATGTGCAAAAGTACTGATAGCATATCATAACTTATAACTTGGTTAATAAATAGTGTTTCATAAAGTTATGAGTCCGCTCATCAGGGATAACAATTGATGAGTTTTGGTATATTTTTGTTAAATCATTAACTGAGCAAATTAAAAAAAATATTTGAGTTTTTGGCATTTAGTTTTTTATTTAAATTAATTTGAAAAATTTGGAAATAGTTATTGTAAATGTTTTAATCTATATATTAAAAAATAGTATATTCAAGATTTTAGAAACTTGATAAATATAAAATATAAAATGTAGCATATTACAATTTGATTTATGTTTTGATAAATGTAAAAAGTAATATATTAAAATGTGAAAAACAAAATTATATAAATATATATATTTCATTTTTTAAAAATATTTTTTGATTTATTTAATTTTTTGATTATTTTGTATTTAAAAGAAATAAAAAATTATTAAATTAATATTTATAATTTTTAAAGTTTTTAATTTTGATGGGAATAAAAATATCTTCCATTTTTAGAAACTTAAAAACATGAATTATGAATTCATATTTATAAATTCCTGACTTTATCTTTTACTATACAAATTGTAGTGTATCTTTTTGGAAAAATTATTGATGACTTATAATAACCTTAATATAAATGAATGTACAATCTTGTTAAGTTACAACTGACTTCTAATCACCTTAATACAAATGAATGTGTATTATCTTGTTAAATATATATACCAGTTTAGATCGTGATCAAATCTCTTTGTATCTTAAGATATTTCCATCTCAAGAGATTTGATCCCTCTCAGCTCTTGGTAGATCCAGAGTTAAGATGGATCTAGGTTGGTTGTATTCCCCCTTTAAATAAGCTATATTCCACATAAATACTATGAGTTCTGGTAAATTATTCAAATTCTATTATTAAACTGTAATTGATTATAAATCTATTCCCATACAGTGAGTACTATTTTTTAGTAGCAAGTTAATTAAAAATACTATGTATGAATTAATGAAGCATCTTTAACTCATGTCTAAAATAACTAAATAAAACCAAAAAACTTTACAAATTTTAAGGAGAAACCCATGTAATATTAGGGAATTCTTTATTCCAAAAACGAAAAAAAGTCTCATACATTAGTTTGATATTTAATCTAATCACAATTTTAAAATTAAATTATTATTAATTTTCATAATTTATAAGTAAAAATTATTTAAAAAAAAAAAAAAAAAACTTAACTGCAATTTAAAAAAAAACAACCACAATTTTAAAGAGGGACATATATGGAAAAAAAACACATAATGAGAGATGCTTTGGATGTGAAAATTTCCAGCTACCACAAAGATAAAACCATTTCATTCTTCCATATCAGCCGGGATGTTTAGATCAAATCTAGGGCCTTTCATGTCCTCCTCCCTAACCTTGCTGCTTTGCAGGAATTTGAGCTCATCCAACTGACGTCTGAGCGCGTAGATTTCATCATCCATTTGTTTAATTTTTTCACTTTTGGCCATGTTATGCTCTTGGATTTTGAGCATGTCCTGTTGTTGGTGATGTAATCTAAGTTGAATTATCTTCATCCCTGTGAACTCAGGAGCACATTTCTAACAGTGAAACAACTCCAACACGCGTCCTCTGCCACCTCTACATTTCCCATAGACAGAACTGGGCCTGCGGCGTCCCCAAGGCCCTGTAATCGAGCTTCGCACCTTTGAATTACTGTGGGAATCTAGCCATATTTCCACCCCAATCCTCCCAGACAGTTCTACAAGAATATTGCAACACTTACTTCCACTAACTGTCTCCCAAATGTGCCCTATATCCTACACTTTTGACGGCTTAACACCAGAGCTAATTTTCCCATAATGAGTAGGCCACTGTGCTCCATTCAATCCCCTAAATTTCCTCATTTCTTTCAGCTTTGCCCACACCTCGACTTCTTGCAGAGGATAAATATTAGCACTTCTCAGCTCTAACTCCAACTTCTTTCCCCAAGACTCGTGGCTACCAAATTCCTCTGTCGCCGGCCAACTAGAAAGGGAGGGGAAGATTTTCCCACTACTCCCATCCAACAACTCAAAGTAAATCTTAATATAGAACCAAAATATGCAGGTAACCCCTAGTATCTTCAACCTTGAGCACTCAGAGGCGAGAGGCCTAAGAACAACAATGTGACTAACTCAGATCCATAGAATTAAATTCTCATAGGTCCCAAAACCGGAGTCACCATTAGGAACTCTCAACAATATCACCCCCCATAATTCCCTGAAAATTCCATAACCCCGCTCTGCCACCCACAATCTGTTCCTCAGCAATCACCTCAAGAACCGAGCTCAGCACACTCCCCGCATTGTCACTGCTCACAACACTGGTAAGGTTTTGCCTTAACGACAAACTCCAATCGATCTTGACGACTGTATTGCCCTTATTTTTATCCAATTTCCTGGAACAACTTAATATATAGGGGTCAGACCTACCATGGCTGACCTCATGCTGTTGTCGTTCCATGTCACAATCATCCTCGTTAACTTCCATTTCCATTTTGTACCTTGAATTCTCCTTGGCCTTGTTATTGCATAGATATTCCCATGCCAATTAACCTTCCATGCACTTGGGATTTAATTTCCTCCCTTGTAATTCTATCGTTTGCGTTCTCCTACCATGAATGCACCAGCAATCATCCTCACTCGAGGTCCAATATCCCTTGGTACCTTTTCTCCTGCATGAGGTGTAGGCAGTTGAAATGCATGTAAGTCTCTAGACAGTACACGTCTTAAACCCATGACTATCCCCCATGGATAGATTGCCACATATTTCCATAAACCAGCATTAGAAAGGAGGCCCGATGGGACAAGGGGAAGGGGGGCCCAAAGAGAGATGTGGTGGAAAAACTAATTGAGGAATAAGCAAAGGGTTCAAGAGAATGGGGATCAAGATGAGAACAACGAGGGGAGCGTTTATGCAACAAAATATATAGAAGGATGGGAGGGGAGCATACCATGGAGAGTCCGTCCATCGAGGAGAAAAGGGGGGGGGATGGAAAAAGGAGGAGAGGGAGGGGGAGGGGAGAGGAGGAGGGACTAGATGAAACCAAGCTCAACATCAACTAACCAATGCCACCAATTTCTTTTCCTCCATGTTCTCCATCTCTTTGGGGGTTCAATAAACTTATTTCTTAATCCTTTATCTCTAGGAGTAATAATTTTACCTTTGATTTTTATTGATGCAGGGGCATTAGACACTAGCCAACAATGTAGGAGGATTGTCCACATTTTGTGGCTAGAAGAGTTCTAAATTTTCTAAGATGTACCAGCAAGGTGTCAACACCTTGGCTATCTGTTATGCTTAGGGAAGATAGATTAGTTAATAACCGAAGAAGATGGATATTTTCTCCATGTCAATCTGTTGATTTCAGTTGATAGGATTAATTAAATAACTGTAGGAGTCGAATGGGTTGGTCTGTGTCCACCTGTTCAGTTTTTTTTGTTCGAATGTTATGTAATTAGGCCTTTGATGGTTAGAATAAAAACGGTCCCCTGAGTGAGGAACCGAGGAGTCATATTATGCATTATAAATTGTAACCCTGATATGTTGAAAAGGGAGATTTGGCGGCAAAGGGTTGAATTGTGAAATTGTATTCTCTGTTGAATAAGATTTGTGCCCTATTGTCTAACTGTGTATGTGCGATTGAAATTCTCCAATGAATTACTCTGTCGAATTTTGAACTCTGTGTATAATTTGCAGAAGGAAAAGAATGCTGTGTTAAATCTCCTGTAGCCTCTCTGTCTATGTTGAGCACAGGCTCTCATTGAGTTACCCGAATGTGTTATATTGATGAAAACAAAGCCCCTATAAGAGGTCGAGAGTGAGGTTAGAGCGGTCCTCAGTACAAGAGAGGATAGTGACCCTTGTACAAAGCGTGATCTCTGTGTGTTTAACCCAGGTTCTATAGGAGCGAAACCCTGTATTACTGAGGTCGCAATGGAACTTTGAAATCCTGTAGAAGAATTAATGTGGTATACTGTGGGTTGAGCGATGACATTGAAGCTTTAACTAGAGTTAACGGGGCGGAGGTTATACAATGAAAGGTGTTAACCATAGTCGAAGTCCGGTTGAGGAATGTTCAAAACCCGGGAATGGGTTTGTGAACCCAAAACTGCTCTCATCGCGCCGCTTTTGGCCGAAGCCAAAACAACTAAAAAAAAACCAGATCCTATCCTATCGCGCCATGTCACATGTCCTAAACCGCCCTCATCGCGTTCATTTGAAGTGTTAAAGGAAGGTGAACAAAACAACGCGATATCGTTGTGGATCGTTCGATTTGGAGCCCGATGGATCTGACGACAGTCACACTCCAAGTTGCACGGATAATAATGTAAGGTATGGTCCATTGATTTAGTTTGAAAACCGTTCATTTTATGAAATTCGAAGTGTGGGGCCCATGGATGCAAATATTACGAAATGTCAATGTTATAAGTGATGTCGTATTGCTAAAGGCGTCAAACCATTGTTATAGTGTTAAGAGTTAAGGTCGGGAATATGCACGTGGGTTATTATATAATGTTCAAACCTTAGGAAGTGGGTTAAGAAGTTGGTGTGTCGAGCTATTAACCTTTGAACAGTATAAAAGTGGGGTTTCGCATCACCATCACTATTTTAAAAAGAAGCGCTATAACAGTTGGGGCATTTTATATAAGAAGACCAAGGGATATATATAAAGAGGGAGAAAAAGTGGGGTGTTTGTTTAAATACCAAAGGGCTCATATATACATTCGGGTTGAGTTTAAGATTTGATTAAAGTATTCATTTATCAATTTCTATGAAATTGATAAATAAATTAGAAAGAAGAGTTTAAATAATGCTCCCTCAATAAATGAAAAAGACCGGGAAAAAAAGAGAGACCAGCTCTCCTTAGTGCCCACATTCCATACTTGCTGTCAATTGTGGTATCGGAGCTGTTTTTGGAGATTTGTTTTTGGCAGAGAATTACAAGATGGCTATCAGAGTTGTCAGAGGTGCTGGTAGAAGAAGAGGCAGGCCTGTTGCCAATGTAGAAGTGATGGAGACTTTGCAGAGAGTCCAAGCCAGATTGGATGCAATGGAAATGGGACACCCAAGATATCTTGAAGATGTCAGTGAACCAAAAGCTGAAGAAGAAGCAGGAGAAAATCCTGAGATTCCTCCTAAGATGAGGCTCCTTAAAACTGTTCTGGGGTCTGCAGTCAAGCCCAAACTTGAAGTTTCAATTTTTGCAGGATGATTAAATCCAGAAGAGTTAGTGGACTGGATTAACGAAATAAATAAGTGCTTTGATTATGAAGAAATGAGTGAAGACAAAAAAGTCAAGTTTGTAGTAACAAAGCTGAAAGGACATGCTGCACTTTGGTGGGATGGAGTGCAAGCAGAAATAAGGAGAGCTGGTAAACAACCTATGAAAAGCTGGACCAGAATGGTGGGAAAAATGAAAGGTAATTTTTTTCCCAGTGATTATCAGCTAACATTTTTTAGACAAATGGAGAACCTGAGACAGAGATTGCTGACAGTAAAATAATACACAAAAGAGTTTTATAGAGTGAGTATAAGAGTTGGACAATTCCAGGACACACCAGAGAAGTTTGTCAGATATATGAATGGTCTCAAGTTGGATATCCAATATGGGATTGGTCTTATGTCTCCTAAGATAGTTGAGGAGGCCTATCAGATGGCCTTAAAAGCTGAAGAGAAACTCTTGAGAAAGCAGTCTGCCAAGGGAAGAGGTACTTTCCGAGGAAAGGGAAGTCAGGGTGGTAGAGGAAAGTCTACAACACCTAGAGATGGAGCTAGCAGCAGCTCACCTCAGAATGCATCCATAGAGAGTGATGCAAGGGGCAGAAGGGATTCCTACAGAGGAAGAGGAGGCAGAGGCAGAGGAAGAGAAGTGAGGTGTTATACATGTCACCAATTGGGACATAAACACTATGAGTGCCCAGAGAATATGGGTGTTGGCCAAAGAAATGATATTGTTTCTCATGCTAGGGAAGAGGCAGCCAAGCTGTCTGAAACAGAGGAAGAAATTCTACCAGAGAAGGGAGAATCCCCAGTGGTCAATAAGGTCCTGTTGAAGCAAGCAAAAGAGGTTATTGAGCTAGCACAGAGGAAGAATTTTTTTAAGAGTGTATGCAAAGTCCAAGGAAAATTCTGTTAGTTGGTCATTGATAGTGGCAGCACAGACAGTTTGGTCTCCACAAAGGTGATAGAGAAATTGAAGCTGAAGACAAGGGAGCATCTAACTCCCTACAAGGTGTCATGGATGCATAAAGGGCACCAGCTGATTGTGAAGGAGCAGTGTGAGATTGAGTTGCAAATGGGCAACTACAAAGACAAAGTCATGTGTGATGTGATGCCCATGGATGTGTGTCACATACTACTGGGCAGGCCTTGGCAGTATGACAGAGCAGCAATGCATGATGGTAAGAAGAACACTTACAAGTTCTTCAAGGATGGAGTACATCACGCATTGATACCCATGGAGGAAGGAGAACCACATAACATAAAGGTTGATCCAAAGCCCTTGTTTCTGAGCAGGAAGGAGTATCTACAACAGATTGAAGAAGAAGAGGTAAGTTTTGCTTTAGTCTACAAACCTAAAGTAGTGCTTACTTCTACAAAGATTTATAATTTGCCAATAGAAATGCAAGAGATGCTGGACAATTATTGTGACATTGTTGTGGATGATTTTCCTGATGATTTGCCACATGTGAGAAAGATCAACCATCAAATAGATTTTATCCTAGGATCAAATCTACCAAATAAAGCAGCCTACAGAATGACTCCCACAGAGAATGAAGAAATCAGGAAGCAAGTGCAGGAGCTGATTGACAAAGGATTGATCAGGGAGAGTTTGAGTCCATGTGCAGTACTAGCAGTGTTGAGCCCAAAGAAAGATGGAGGCTGGAGAATGTGTACCGATTCTAGAGCAATCAATAAGATCACAATCAGGTATAGATTCCCTTTGCCAAGAGTTGAATATTTAATGGACTGTTTGAGTGGTGCAAAATATTTTTCAAAATTGGATTTGAAAAGTGGATATCATCAGATTAGAATAAAAGAGGGTGTTGAATGGAAAACTACCTTTAAAACAAATGAGGGATTGTATGAGTGGTTGGTAATGCCTTTTGGCTTATCCAATGCACCCATTACTTTTATGAGGCTGATGAATGAAGTGTTAAAAGAATTTATTGGTAAATTTGTGATAGTGTATCTGGATGACATATTAATTTTCAACAAAACAAAGGAAGAGCATTTAAGGCACCTTAATTATGTCTTGACGAAGTTACATCAGGAGAAATTATTGATAAATTTGAAGAATTGTTCATTCATGAAAGAGGAGCTAGTATATTTGGGTTTTTTTTGTTTCTGCTGAAGGGCTGAAGATGGATCCAGAAAAGATCAAGGCAATTGTGGAGTGGCCTTCACCAAGAAGTGTCTTTGAGATAAGAAGTTTCCATGGACTTGCCAGTTTTTACAGAAAAATCATAAAGAATTTCAGTAAGATTAATGCACCCATCATTGAGACAATAAAGAAGAACAAACAACCATTCAAATGGACTGCTGGAGCAGAAATAAATTTTAAACTTTTGAAGCAAAAGATAACTGAAAATCCTGTTTTAATTCTGCCTGATTTTACTAAACCATTTCAAGTGAAGTGTGATGCCAGTGGGGAAGCCATTGGAGTTGTGCTGAGTCAAGATGATAGGTCTGTAGCATACTTCAATGAGAAGCTGAATGACACCAGAAGAAAGTATTCCTCTTATGAGAAGGAATTTTATGCAATTCTGCAAGCATTGAAGAAGTGGAGGCATTACTTAATGTCTAAAGAATTTGTATTATACTCTGATAATCATGCTTTGCAGTACATTGTATAGCAGCCTAAATTAAATCATAAGCATGCCAAGTGGGTTGAATATCTCCAGAGTTTCAATTTTGTTTTGAAGCATATAAGTGGCCAAGCCAATAAAGTAGTTGATTCTTTGAGTAGGAGAAACATGTTTGTCGAAGAAAACCAGTTTGAAGTTGTAGGATTTGATTTCCTTAAGGAGCTTTACAAAACAGATTCAGATTTTAAGGAAGCATTTGAAGCATGTTGTAACCCTGTTTTGACAGATAGAAGCCAGTGGTTGGATTTCTTCTTGCAGGATGACTTGTTGTTCAGGAGAAACCAATTATGTGTACCAAAATGTTCCATAAGGGAGAATTTGATCAAGGAGAAGCATAGTGGTGGACTTGCTGGACACTTTGGTACTGATAAAACTTATGAGCAGATGAGTCACTTTTATTATTGGCCCAAGATGAGAACCGAAGTGGAGAAATTTGTGAAGAATTGCAAAATCTGTCAATATGCCAAAGGGAGGAGCCAGAATGCAGGATTGTACATTCCCTTGCCTATTCCAGATAGGCCTTGGGATATGGTGAGTATGGATTTTGTTCTAGGATTGCCTAAGACTCAGAGAGGGAATGATGCAATCTTTGTTGTAGTTGACAGATTTTCCAAGATGGCACATTTTATTCCATGTTATAAAACTAGTGATGCCACCCATGTGGCTAATTTGTTTTTCAAAGAAGTTGTTAGACTGCATGGGTTGCCTAAGAGTATTGTTTAAAATAGAGATACTAGATTTGTGGGCCATTTTTGGAGGACACTATGGAAGAAACTTGGTACTAAACTGAGTTTCAGCTCAACTTATCATCCTCAGACTGATGGACAAACTGAGGTAGTAAATAGAAGTCTGGGAAATCTACTGAGAAGTCTTGCAAGGGAACATCCCAAGCAGTGGGATCATATTTTTCCCCAGGCAGAATATGCATACAATGATTCACAAAACAAAAGCACAGGGCAGAGCCCATTCCATATTGTTTATGGAATGCACCCTAGAGGAATATCAGAGTTAAGAAATTTGGGAAAGGCAGAGTTGAGGAGTGCAGATGGTGAAGAATTTTCTTCAGAAATCCAAGCTATACATGAGCAAGTGAAATAGTAGCTACAAGGCAACAACATCAAATATAAGAGCAGAGAAGACTTGAGAAGAAGAGAAGTCCATTTTGAAGTTGGAGATTTGGTTTTGGCACACTTGAGAAAGGAAATATTCCCAAAGAAGCAGTATAACAAACTGAAGTTTAAAAAGATTGGGCCATGCAAGATACTTAGAAAGCTTTCTGCTAATGCTTATGAGATTGAATTGCCTCCCGATGTTGGAATATATCCCATTTTTAATGTTGCAGATTTGTACAGTTATGAAGATGATGGTGCATAATAAAGACCAGCAGACAAAGAGTAGATTGAATGGGCAAAGCAGTTACCTTCAGCACATCCATTACAGCCAGAGAATATATTGGACAAGAGAGTGTTCAAGAAGACTAGAGGACAAGAGTATTTCCAGTACTTAATCAAGTGGAAGGACCAGCCAGATGAAGATTCCACTTGGATGACTGAAGTGATGTTACAGAAGATAGGCAGTTCGGTGAAAGAGCTCATGGACAGGAGTCCATGAAGAAAATTTCCCTCAGGAGTCTGATGCAGGGCCATTAGACACTAGCCAACAATGTAGGAGGATTTTCCACATGTTGTGGCTAGAAGAGTTCTAAATTTTCTGAGATGTACCAGCAAAGTGTCAACACCTTGGCTATCTATTATGCTTAGGGAAGATAGATTAGTTAATAACTGAAGAAGCTGGATAGTTTCTCCTTGTCAATCTGTTGATTTCAATTGATAGTATTAATTAAATAACTGTAGGAGTTGAATGGGTTGGTCTGTGTCCACCTGTTCAATTTCTATTGTTCGAATGTTATGTAATTATGCCTTTGATGGTTAGAATAAAAACGGTCCCCTGAGTGAGGAATCGAGGAGTCATATTATGCATTATAAATTGTAACCTTGATATGGTGAAAAGGGAGATTTGGCAGCGAAGGCTCGAATTGTGAAATTGTATTCTCTGTTGAATAATATTTGCGCCCTATTGTCTAACTGTGTATGTGTGATTGACATTCTCCAATGAATTACTCTGTCGAATTTTGAACTCTGTGTATAATTTGCAGAAGGAAAAGAATGCTGTGTTAAATCTCCTGTAGCCTCTCTGTCTATGTTGAGCGCAGCTCTCATTGAGTTACCCAAATGTGTTATATTGATGAAAACAAAACCCCTATAAGAGGCCGAGAGTGAGGTTAGAGCAGTCCTCATTACAAGAGAGGATAGTGACCCTTGTACAAATCGCAATCTCTGTGTGTTTAACCCAGGTTCTATAGGAGCGAAACCCTGTATTACTGAGGTCGCAACGGAACTTTGAAATCCTGTAGAAGAATTAATGTGGTATACTGTGGCTTGAGCGATGAAATTGAAGCTTGAACCAGAGTTAACGAGGTGGAGGTTATACAACGAAATGTGTTAACCATAGTCGAATTCTGGTTGAGGATTGTTCAAAACTCGGGAGTGGGTTTGTGAACCCAAAACCGCTCTCATCGCGCCGGTTTTGGCCGGAGCCAAAACAACTAAAAAAAAACCCGATCCTATTGTGTCGCGCCACATTGCATGTCCTAAACCGCCTTCATTGCATTCGTTTGAAGTGTTAAAGGAAGGTGAACAAAACAACGCAATATCGTTGTGGATCGTTCGATCTGGAGCCCGATGGATCCAACGCCAGTCGCACTCCAAGCTGCGCGGATAATAATGTAAGGTATGGTCCACTGATTTAGTTTGAAAACTATTCATTTTATGAAATTCAAAGTGTGGGGCCTATGGATGCAAATATTATGAAATGTCAATGTTATAAGTGCTGTTGTATTGCTAAGGGCGTCGGACCATCGTTATAGTGTTAAAAGTTGAGGTCGGGAATATGCATGTGGGTTATTATATAATGTTCAAACCTTAGGAAGTGGGTTAAGAAGTTGGTGTGTCGAGCTATTAACCTTTGAACAGTATAAAAGCAGGGTTTCGCATCACCATCACTGTTTTAAAAAGAAGCGCTATAACAGTCGGGGCGTTTTATATAAGAAGACCAAGGGATATATATAAAGAGGGAGAAAAAGTGGGGTGTTTGTTTAAATACCAAAGGGCTCATATATACATTCGGGTTGAGTTTAAGATTTGATTAAAGTATTCATTTATCAATTTCTATGAAATTGATAAAGAAATTAGAAAGAAGAGTTTAAAGAATGCTCCCTCAATAAATGAAAAAGACCGGGAAAAAAAGAGAGACCAGTTCTCCTTAGTTCCTGCGTTCCACACTTGTTATCATTTATCATTATAACATAGTTAGGGGATAGAGTGTCTTCCCTCCTTTCCATTTACCATACTGATCTCTTCTGCCAGTAAGAAGGCCTGGTTCGCTATTCTGTCATCTTCTTTATTCTGCCCACGAAGAATATGATAGTACTTGAATTCTCCCAAGGTTGTCTCTATACCTTTTGTTCTTTTTATGATTTGATTAAGTATGTAGTTTTGAGCCAAAGTCCCACTAACCATATGTTTGATTATCAACAAAGAGTCTCCTAGGATGAACACCTCACTAATTCTTTTTTCTCGTACTAGAGATAGTCCTAACATAAGGTCCCAGGCCTCTACTTGATTGTTGGTCTTTGTTCCCATACCCCATGAACATCTTACTTCTATTTTTCCTTCGGGATTTATAAGAATCCCTCCCCCTCCTGCCACCCCAAAATTTTCTTTAGATGCCCCATCAAATTAGAGGATCCACTTATTTTTCTCTCGCATCCACTTCCCATGATCTTCATCCTTCATCCAAAGTACCCATGAGGGTTTCATATTGGGGGCTTTTGTAAGAAAAAAAAATTCCTCCCTCTTTAACGCAGGGGCATAGCCAGGTCAACTCAGAATTATATAGAGTGTGATCTAGATATGGTTGGTGAAATTCCATGCAAGAGGAGAGGGATTTTCGTGTTGTTTTTCTGGCTGAGACTCGAGTCGTTATGAATATAACTTGGTTATAAGACTGCCAAATTTTCCAGCACACATATTTTGGTAGGACAGTCCATACTTTTTTGAAAATATTTTTTGCTTGAAGGGAGCCCCCATACTGAGAGGGCTATGAGCTAAAGTACTGTAGAATATCCACCAACCACCTTGTTCTATTATAGATCGATCCAAGGAATTTCACCCACACTTCTCTCATGACTTGGAATTTCAGGAAGAGATGTGTGATAGTGTCTTCTGATTTTTCAGAGAGTGGACATCAGGATGGTCCAAAATGTCCTCTTTTTTGTAGATTCTTAGTTGTGATAATTTCCTGATGCGCTAGAAGCAAACTTAAGAAGTTAATTTTCAGGATAGCATTTATGGTCCAGATCTTCCTCTAGATTGATGCTTTGGGGGGAATATGATATTTGAAAAGTAGGTGTGTGTATCCTTATTTCACTGAATATTTCTTTTGTTTCCATCCCCAATTGTCTTCCATCATGTTTTCCATAGGAGCATAGCCCCTTAGTTTCAAGTACAAGTTGTCGCAGAGTGGGATAAGGGCATCCTGGATGTGACCCAGGTCCCAACACCGCCAGAGACCCTGCTCATTCCACTATGATATTTGGCTTAAAAATTATATTCCCCTATGAGAAAAAATTTTTTTTAGAGGTTGCATTAGAGGATCCACATCTATCGGCGATCTTCCCAATATTGATTCTCGGAAGATAGACATCAAGGCACCATTCCCAGACACTCTGCTTAAATTATCTTATATAACTTCTGAATAAGCTTTCAATAGCTTCCAGATTGGAGATCCCATAGAGCCTCTTGCTGGTAGTTTTTTATTCCTATTGCGGCTATCATATTTTTTTTCAACACTTGAGACCACCAGAGCTCCTTTTTGGTTTTCAAATTCCATTTAGACTTAGCTCTCATTGCCAAGTTAGCTAGCTCTGGGTCTTTGATACCCAACCCACCATGGAGTTTCAGAGTTCTAATAGTTTTCCAGTTAAATAAATGATATTTTTTGGTGTCAATGTTACCCCTTTCCCATGGGAATTTGTGGATGTATATGCCCAGTTGTTGAAGCACATATTTTGGGGCCTGGAGGGGAGAAAATTGATTCATTGGTATATCATTTAATACTGCATTCACAGTGATACTTCCTGCCAATTTTAGCCAAATACCACCTCAGTGTATTATTTTTCATTTTATCTTTTTCTTCCAGGAAGTAGTAGTCACTCTTCTAAGAAAGATAGGCACCCCAAAGTAAATTAAGTCCTTCCATTTCTTGATTTATTTCAATGCCAATATGTCCTCTATCTTTCTGGCCTTCAGGAGGGAGATATTCCAACTATAGATCATACTTTTCCTTTCATTAATTTCCCCCATGAGACACACAAGAACTGATCCATAGTCACTTTAAATCTCCTGGATATGACCACAGAGGCTCCACCCATTAGAATTGTATCATCTACAAACTGTCTGTGGTTTATAATATTGATGCCTTCTTTAAATATGATGCCTGAAAGGAGTTGTCACTACAATGAAAAGACTCTCTAGCGATGATTTTGAGGAACCCCTTATAAAAATAGCCTAGATATCCGTTTGCAGCAAATGTCTCTGGAGGAGGTTGGCGGGTGGAGGTTTTTGTGGATGTTTTTTTTGCGGTGCGTTTCTCATCATAAACCACACTGGTGTGTTTTACGCAAAATACACTGGTGCGTACTAAAAATTGGCACCTCGAGACATCATGCTCTCCATACAAGCCTGCCCAGTGCATCTAAGTACTCTAGCGCACCGATGCTCTATGTATAAATAGGCCCAGTGCGTCTCCGTAATCCAATGCACTGTAATGACATGCGGTGTGCCATTGATAATACTAGCCAGTGCATCTCAAAAATTTGCGCACTGAAAAAAGTTTAAATAAAAAAAATTACTAGCCGTAAAAACATCATTTTTACTTCTTCAGTGCTCCATATATCTCAAGCACCGGTGTGAGTTTGTATTGTGTGAGGCACCTTGCCATCAGTGGTCCCTTTGCACACATTGTTGCCATCCATTGCCCACTGCGTGGAGTTAAAATTTTCGAAAATGGTGGGAAAACTCGGTTTCTTCAATTCCTCAGCAAATATGCCTCCTCGACGTGCAAATGTACATGTAATCTACTTGTTTCTCAATAAATAAACCTTTTAGAGGATTAAATTTTGAAATTAACTTAATAATAACCGTTAAAAAAAAAATAAAAAATTATGTGCATTGCGTTCGAGCCATTCGGCTTGCACCATTCACAGTGCTACCTGTAAATTTACAGGCCGCATCGCGAATGGTGTTAACGGAAACCGCATCGGGTTCCGGTGCCATATCAAAAAAGCTCGCACTATAATGAATTTCAAAAATAACAAGACGATGCGGTCGTTTAAACGACCGCACCGTTGACTATGTAATAGTGTCAGGAGGCCGGTGCATTGACCAATCCGGTGTGAAGTTTTTTTCTTTTTTAATGTTAAATTACTTTTATATTTTAAAACGCAATTTAATTAGATTATATTATTATTAATTCATTAAAATTATATTATTGAATTATGGTGAAAAAACCAAAATTTCCTTAAATATTTATTAATTATGATGTTTCTAAAGTTACAATAGTTAATCTATTTTATTATTTCAAATTATATACGATTAGTTTAAATAATATAAGAAGTTATGTTGTTTGTATAATATTAAGAAGTTATGTATATATATATATATATATATATATATATATATATATATATATATTAATCCGATCATGTTCTCGACCTTCAACCGGGTGATTTACATTTACAGTGCATTTCCACTTAAGGCTCCATTTGCTTGTCTATTACTATAGGTCCTTTCCATTTTTCAAAAATTCTAATGTAGGTCTAAAATATGTAATAGGACTTAACCATATGTTTGATTATCAACAGAGAGTCTCCTACGATTAACACCTTACTAATTCCTTTTTCTCGTACTAGAGATAGTCCTAACATAAGGCTCAAGGCCTCTGCTTGATAGTTGGTCTTTGTTCCCATACCCTATGAACATCTTACTTCTATTTTTCCTTCGGGATTTATAGCAATCCCTCCCCCTCCTGCCACCCCAAAATTTTCTTTAGATGCCCCATAAAATTGGAGGATCTACTTCTTTTTCTCTCGAATCCACTTCCCATGATATTCATCCTTCATCTAGAGTACCCATGAGGGTTTCATATTGGGGGCTTTTGTAAAAATAAATTTCCTCCCTCTTTAACGTAGGGGCATAGCCAGGTCAATTCAAAATTATATAGAGTGTGATCTGGATATGGTTGGTGAAATTCCATGCAAGAGGAGAGGGATTTTCGTGTTGTTGTTCTGGCTGAGACTCGAGTCGTTCTGAATATAGATTTGTTATAAGACTGCCAAATTTTCCAGCACACATATTTTGGTATGCCAGTCCATAATTTTTTGAAAATATTTTTTGTCTGAAGGGAGCCCCCATATTGAGAGGGCTATGAGCTAAAGTACTAGAGAATATCCACCGGCCACCTTGTTCTATTATAGATCAATCCAAGGAATTTCACCCACACTTTTTTCATGACTTGGAATTGCAGGAAGAGATGTGTTATAGTATCTTCTGCTTTTTCAGAGATTGGACATCGAGACGGTCCAAAATTTCCTCTTTTTGGTAGATTCTTAGTTCTGATAATTTTCTTATGCGCTAGAAGCAAACTTAAGAAGTTAATTTTCAGGATAGCATTTGTGGTCCAGATCTTCCTCCAGATTGATGCTTTGGGGGGAATTTGAGATTTGAAAAGCAAGTGTGTGTATCCTTCTTTCACTGAATATTTTTTTTGTTTCCATCCCCAATTGTCTTCCATTTTTTTTTCCACAGGAGCATAGCCCCTTAGTTTCAAGTACAAGTTGTCACAGAGTGGGATAAGGGCATCCCAAATGTGACCTAGTTCCCAACCCCACCAGAGACCCAACTCATTCCACTCTCATATTTGGCTTAAAAATTATATTCCCCTCTGAGACAAAAATAACTTTAGAGGTTGCATTAGAGGATCCACACTTATCGACCGTCTTCCCAATATTTATTCTCGGAAGATGGACATCAAGGCACCATTCCCAGGCACTCTACTTAAATTCTCTTATATAACTTCCGAATAAGCTTTCAATAGCTTCTAGATTGGAGATCCCATAGAGCCTCTTACTGGTAGTTGTCTATTCCTATTGTGGCTATCATATTTTTCTTTCAACACTTAAGACCACCAGAGCTCTTTTTTGGTGGTCAAATTCCATTGCAACGTAGCTCTCATTGCCAAGTTAGCTAGCTCTAGGTCTCTGATATCCAACCCACCATGGAGTTTCAGATTTATAATAGTTTTCCAGTTAACTCAATGATATTTTTTGGTGTCAATGTTTCTCCTTTCCCGTGGGAATTTGTGGATGTATATGCCCAGTTGAAGCACATATTTTGGGGCATGGAGGGCATAAAATTGATACATTGGTATATCATTTAACACTGCATCCACACGGAGAGTTCTTCCTGCCAAGTTTAGCCAAATACCACCCTAGTGTATTATTTTTCATTTTATATTTTCCAAGGTTTTCTGCTAGGAAGTAGTAGTCACTCTTCTGAGAAAGATAGGCACCCTGAAGTAAATGAAGTCCTTCCATTCCCTGATTAAGTTGAACCCCAATTTTTCCTCTATCTTTTTGGCCTTCGGGAGGGAGATATTCCAACTATAGATCATACTTTTCCTGTCATTAATTCCCCCCACGAGACACACAAGAAATGATCCATGGTCACACTAAATAACCTGGATATGACCACAGACGCTCCACCCATTAGAATTGTACCATATAAAAATTGTCTATGGTTTATAATCTTGATGCCTTCTTTAAATCTGCTACCCGAAAGGACTTGGAACTACAAGGAAAAGGCCCTCTAGGGGATGTTTTTGAGGAACCCCTTATAAAAATAGCCCAGATATCTGTTTATAGCAGAGGTATCTGGAGGAGGTTAGTGGGTGGAGGTTTTTACAGATGCTTTTTTTGCAGTGCATTTCTCATCATAAATTGCACTGATGCGTTTTACGCAAAATACACTGGTGCGTACTAAAAATTGGCACATCGAGACATCGTGCTCTCCATACAAACCCGCCCGATGCGTCTAAGTACTGAGCGCACTAGTGCTCTATGTATAAATAGGCCCGATGCATCTCCATAATCTAGTGCACTGTAACGACATGCGATGCGCCACTGATAATACTGCCCGGTGTGTCTCAAAATACCATGCATCGAAAAAGGGTTAAATAAAAAAAAATTACTAGCCGTAAAAATGTCATTTTTACTTCTTCAGTGCTCCAGACCTCTCAAGAACCGGTGTGAGTTTTTCTTGTGTGAGGTTCCCTGCCATCAGTGCTCCCATTGCACGCATTGCTGCCATCCATTGCCCACTGTGTGGAGTTCAAATTTTTGAAAGCGGTGGGAAAATTTGGTTTCTTCAGTTCCTTAGCATATATGCCTCTTCGACGCGCAAATGTACAGGTAATCTACTTGTTTCTCAATAAATAAACCTTTTAGAGGATTAAATTTTGAAATTCACTTAAGATTAACCATTTAAAAAAAAAAAAAAAAATATGTGCAGTGCGTTTGAGTAGTTCGGCTAGCACCATTCGCAGTGCTACCTGTAAATTTATAGGTTGCACCGGGAACGATGTTAATGGAAACTGCACCTGGTTCTAGTGCGGTATTAAAAAAACATGCACTGTAACTAATTTAAAAAATAACAAGACAGTGCTATCGTTTAAACGACCACACTGTTGACTATGTAATAATGTTGGGAGGCTGGTGCATTAAACAAACTAACCGCCCCGCAGTGGATATTTAGGTCAGCTCACCACCTATTTGACAACATTACGTATTCAATGGTGCGGTCGTTTACAGGACCGCACCGTTTACCATGTACTGTTATTGGGCGGTGCATTGACCAAACTATCTGCCTTGGGGCCGATATTTAGGTCAGCGCACCGCCCACCCAACAACAGTACATGATCAACGGTGTGGTCGTTTACAGGACTGCACCGTTGACCATGTACTGTTGGTTGGCGATGCATTGACCAAACTATCTGCCCCGGGGTGGATAATTTCATCAACGCACCGCAGAAAAATATTCCCTTCTTTGGCAATGTGCGAAGGGTTTCCATGCACACCGAGCGTTGTGCGTGATAAAAAAGTACATACCGATATCGGTGCATGACTATTTTTTTGGGCGCACCGACTATATATATATATATATATATATAGATACATTTCTCATTTAATAAAAAAAATGTATTTAATATGTGAATCATTCAACGATGTCAACGGAAATAACAAAGGGAACAACAAGAACATATGGAGGACCATTATAACGTGATGCAGCTGTGGAAGGCATGAGAGAGGGAGAGAATTTTTTACCCTCACCCTATTATGGCAGCCACCTAGTTTCTCCTAAGGGCGGTAGGCCTCCTCAAGTTCTATGAGGAGGCTACATCCCTAAAGTGTCATAGTGGGTTAATGGTGTTTAGATTTTGTCTATTGGGGTAGCATCGAGTGTGCTCTAGCCCTGAAACTTTGTGGAGGGGCTAAGAAACACATCACCTCCAAAACCCATAAAGCATTTGGAAAAATTTCATCGAGTGTGTGAGATATCAAAAAAATTAATTTTTTTTAATGAGGACCCTAAGTCTAACTTAGGGAAATAGAAAAATTAAAGTGAATTAATTAAACACATGTGATGAAATGTTCTAATTGATGCAGATCAAGTAGTGTTTTAATCTCAGCCATCGATAAGAGATTAAATCATGGCCGTTGATGTGTCAACGAAAAATTATAAGAGAAAGGCTTGAGGGTCAATTGGAGACACACACACATAGAGGTAGAGCTGAGAGACTGAGTTGGAATTCTAGGGTGGGATTGCTAAGAATATCCAGAAGAGTTTTCTGCAGCGAGGGGTAGTAGTGACTAAGGGGATGATCTGATCCCAAATCCAAGGGTCAGCAAAAGGCAGAGGAGGAGCAATCGGGATCAATGCAGAGGAGCAGGGGCAGCAATAGTAGCTATGCAACAACTGAACATCACATAGGGCTTCAACCGCTATGCAGGTGCTACGTAGGCTTGGAAAGGGTAGTGTTGAGCCAACAGGAGACCTCCAGGGTTACGCAGAGGCCATCCAGGGAAGTGTAGGGACTACATCACCCATTCTAGAGCTACACAACCCTCTCCAGGCCAGCGCAGAGGCACACAGAGGCTAGCAGAGCTGACATAGGGGCTTTAGGGGAAGCATTGGGGTTTCTAGAGGTAGAAAGTGGCCGAGTCCTGTAAATCTCGTTTAAGGGTGTGGATCAGTCAAATTTTTAGTATCCAAAATAGCAGATATTGTTGTAGATCTATTTTTTCTCTGTCGGGTTAACTAGTAAGGTGCCCAGATTTGATGTACTCAGATTCTACTTAATAATAATAAACCCTCATATCTGCTGCACCAGTTTTCCGTATTGGGTTTTTCAAGGGAAAATTGTCCGAAAAATCTATGTATCACTTTGTTGAATTAGCGTAATATTCAGTAAATGATCTATATGTGTGTAGATTGTTAGTTGTGTTTACTTCGGTATTTTCTGAATATAAACTGCAAATAACTTGTATAATTTAATCACAAGTAGGAGAAGTAAACCAAGATACTACAGTAGGATTTATGCATTATTGTATTTATAAATTTTCACATGGTATTAGGGAGATTGCAGATGGAGCTGAATCTCCAACAAAATCGGATGAAGACATATTTTCTGTAGGGTAGTAGTTGAAGCAGTAAATCCGGAAAGGGCAACTTAGCGGCAGGAGGACGCATTCCTAGAAAGGACTATGCAGGGGCTATGCAGTCCCATCTGGGTGAATCAGATACAACACAACACCCTCTAGAGGGACACAGGAGCAGCTTGCGCTACACAGCCGCTGCGTTGGGCTAGTCTGCTTACATAGTGGCCAGCCAGAGGGACGCAGTCCAATTAATTTTATGTTGCAGAGCAGGTATTGCCGAGATTTGGAAGCAGTGCTTCAGATATTCAGTAGTTGCTGGTGTGGTGTAAATTCTGTTGGTGCATAATTATGTCTAGCTAAGTCAACAAAGTGTGGGAGGAAGACAGTCACTCAGCAGATCTGAGATTCGATTAGGAGGGTGATCAGAGAGAACTGTTTGATTGTTTTGGCTGAATATTTATAGGAGGGAAATCAGTTGATAGAGGAAGCAACTAATATATAGGTTTTATGATCACCAAGAAACCCAAATCCAACATTTATGTTGAGTCTTTTAGCATAAAGAGGGAGAAGAGTACTCTTCCATCAGATTTGAACTAGATGGCTTCTCATGGGCTGAGAGATCGGGACAGGTTGGACGGGGTGTCCAACTTTGTCATCTGGAGAGCCAGGATACTGATAGTATTGGATGAGTATGACATAAAGAACCATGTGGAGAATGTCATAGTTGAGCTTGCAGATATTGATCCTCTGAAGAAATTCAATGAAAATCAAGTGCGAGCAAAGCGTTTGATTATGGACAGATTAAAAGATCATGTTGTGCCATACATTTCTGGAAAGAAGACGGAAAATGAGATGTGGACCCCTTTGGAGACAATCACTAGCACATTTGCCCCAAATTCTGATGGCCAAAATTTTTCTCTTGTGAGACATAAGCGGCCCAAGAGCGACGTTTTATGGTGCGCCAAAATGTGGTTTCTCTTCACATCGGACTTTTGACACTTGACTTAAACGTCGATTTAGTGACACTATCTCCGACGTTTTGCATTGGTGTCGCACTTTCGACGTTTATTGAAGCGTCGCAGTTCCAACGGGATAAAGTGTCACTAGTTCGTCGCCCACAAACGTTGTTGGTCCTTGCCTCCAAATGTCGCTAGTCCGACGCCTCCGAATGTCATTATTCTGATGCCTTCAGAAGACCGATGAAACCGAACATTTTTAAAAAAAACTATTCGTCGCTACACCGATGACACTACAGCATCGGAAGACCGACAAAACTGCAACATTTATAAAAAAAAAACTATTCAACGCTACAACGATGGCACTATAGCGTTGGAAGACCAATGAAACCGCAAACTATCATAAAAGGAAATATCGCTAGAGCGACGAAGATAAAATTGAACGTCAGTATACCGACGGAAACAAAACTTTATTTAAAAAAATTAAACGTCGGTATTCCGACAGACACAAAACATTATTTATAAAAAAAATAAACAACAGAATAGTATTGTTACAAAATATTGTTACAAATTATAACTTTAAATCATCTTAGACTGCATTTTGATAGCCGATGTGTATATTATTGACAAAACATGTTTGTTGATACACATATTATACTATATATATTTTCAAATTGTAATCTATCCAACATAACATACATGCTTGATTTGAATTCAGGAAAAACTCTATGAAGTTCTACTATTTGAGGAAAGGACCAAATTATGGTCGTTGGAAGAATTATAAGGTTTATGTTTTTCTATTGCTCATCTAAACAAGAAACAACAGGTGTCGCTTTACAGTGATCTGAGCCTTTTAGTGCTTTAGCCTATAATTTCAACCAAACCACTTCAAATATTGTATCTAATTCCTACCAATTATCTAACTAAAAAAGGATGAAGGAAATGTACTAATAAAATCTAAAGAATATCCTTTTAGTTCATTAATAAAAATGCTTACATTTTATCGACAATATATATTAATAAGTGTATGATAACCAAAGAAAAAGGAAAAAATATAATTAGGAAAGTGGAGATATAGTCAAACACTAGTGATAAAGCATTTTCTATCATACAACTTTCCGCACTACCTTATTTTTACCTTAAGAGAGGTGTTTCGAGAAGATATAGCAGTTACAATGGCAACAAAACATCCCAACCAAAATATGACTATGTTTAAATAAACTTAAAGTTTCGAATGGATAAAGGCATATTCACTCGAGTTTATTTCACATGCAGCTGAATTAGCAACATGTAAAGTTAAAATTAACATTATGTTACCAATAAACATTTGAAATCATAAAATGAAAATAATTGAAAATGAATATTAGCCTTAATTGCTCAAACAATAAATCAATACATTAAAGGTATTTTTTATTTATCATACCTATGAAAACAAACGGATAGCCAACCTATGAAGCAAGGGAGTCCCTGTACCCTATTGCATCTAAAAGTCTATGGGTGCTAGTTGTTCTTTGCAATCTGGTTCACAAAGGGCACCTTTTTGGATAGCCTGCCATAAGCCAAATGAGAACCTCTAAATCGATGTAAATCTATAAATCCAGGACTTGCATCATGAAATAATCGGAACGTAAAATAAAGTCCATATACAACAAGCTCTAAAAAAGCATCCTCTACAACCTTATGACATAAGGTCAGTCCATTGCCTCTTGCAGTGGGCAGAATTCCCAAATCAGTCAATCTCCCTCAAATCCAGTTCAATACTCTATAGACAATAGAGCTGACGAATGCTACCAAATGCTGTAAAAAAAAATAAGTTAAAACGTTAAAAATATGAAATAACAAAATCTATACTCTATAAATATTTGACAATGCCCAAAATGCATCTAGAATTAATCTATAGAACACAATTCTAAATCCTAAAATTACCAAGCACATTTGAGATATTAATAACAAACTACAGGTGAGAAAAAATTCAAGATTGGCCAAATTTGTATATCCATGATCACAATCCAAAAGTATGATTGAACTAAACGAACTGATTATAGTGTGCAGTGTGTGCGCGCAAGGCACATAATCATAGGGAATGCAGACAAGAATTTTGGAATGCCAAAGCATAAGTAAATTAGAGTGTGATGCAATAAATGCATGGACAACAGAGCACAAGCATAGAACACATGTATACAAGCAATGGAAACCCAAGATAGCAGTTAAAACAGAACATAGATACATTTGCATGTGCTATTATTTTAATGGGTTGGCTTACCAGTGTTGCAGATATAATGCAAGGGATTAATGATTATTCGAGTTAGAGTTCCTTGAATTGGTTAATATTCTTGGTACCTTTTTTGCTTTGCAGCACTGGTACGCTGACCCATTTACACTTCTCTTTTTCATTCAAAAGAAAAATATTTGGGGCAGTTGCTTGGTGTACAGAGATTCCATCGTGGACCCCTAAGGCAATTAAACCCTATATTAATTAGCACGGGCTGCTGTCCCTGCCCAGGAAGTTATCTCAATTTTCGAGTGCATTTTGGAAGCTTACTGTGCTTTCTTTCTTTCCTGAGTTTACACATCACATTCTTTGAGTTTGGTCTTGGCCGATGGAGAGTTCTTGGTTCCTGATATCCACGATTCTATCTAAACATCTTAAGGGGTTCCAAAGGCTACACAAGGAATTAAGAGTGTTTTCATAGGGGCTTGGGCATACTATAGTAGGACCTCACTTGCATGCTGTAGTACCTGATGATAATTTGTAAGACCTCAAGGATGAATCAAGGCAATATATAAAAATGTAATTTCTTAGATTGACAAGACTGGTGAGGGAAGGGGCAGTATATCACAATATATTTAGCAGTCAAATCACTGCATGGAGGGATGTCCCTTGTCCCACAAATAAGGGGGGGTTTCATACACCAATTTCATTTATAGCTTGGCTGTTACCTAAATTATATTAATCATTATTATTATTATTATTATAAAAGATGTGGGTGAACTAGTATATGTTTTTTCCTTTATTATCAACTTGTTAAAGCAATTGGAAAGATGTTAATGATTCAACCTTAACAAATTTTCAGTCTGCAGTCCTGTTGTACGGTACAAAAAACCTCCCCATTTCAAAATTTTAGAATAAATTTCATATAGAAATAGGTCCCCTTTCTTTTTAAATAGGAATAAAAGACTTAGAGGAAATCCGATCATTTTTGAACAAATCATAAAAAGTTCATTGATTAGAAAAACATATATCACATATCACAAAGCACAAGTGCATATAGACAAATGAAACATTGAGAGATCTCCAATCCGATGAAATACAAAGTCTTTTATCGCATCAACATAATACATAAAAATATTCATATTAAACAAAGTATGATGTGATAAAGTAATCTCAATCGAAAATCAGAGATATCTTAAAACTCAACATTTGTTTTGAAAAATTCTGATGCGATAAGAACAAATCGCAATCGCAAATCATAAAAGTTTTATGGCTGTCACATTTGTTTTGAAAGACTTCGATGCGATGCGATTCATCGCAATTTCATTTCGGAGAAGCAATGTTACATAGACTTGTTTTATAAACTCTGATGTGATATAACCCTTCGCAAATCGCAAATCGCAAAACGAAAAGATAAACCCTCGTTCAGTCAATTGCAAAAATTTTAGATGCCCTATGTTTTAACTCTGAATTTCCCATTCTTGGCTGGAAATGGACCCCAAAGATCTCGTTCCTATTCATATTTATCATAAGTTCTTATGGAAGGTCCATTTTAAGAACCATTTTTATAGAATTTTTCACGGTTTCCTCATCCCTGTCTATCAAACCATTTTTATCCAATTTCCTCCCCGGCTTTCTGAAAAATCCAAGACGATATATCCCAGATTGGTGACCGGTTTGGAGAAGAGAAATTTACCTATGTCAGAGTATTTGGGTGTATAGTGGAGCCCCATATTTTACCTCTGTATGTCCCAAACAAACTATTAGCACAAGAAATCTCCTACCAGTTAACAGTAGAAGGCATGTCAAGGTCTCTCAAGAATAACAAGAAGCTAATGTGGCCTACTTTTCCATTTCACTGTGGGCATTATACACTTAATAAATTCACACATGCTGAGAAGGAAGTCATCAAAATAAGGTATCTGAAGCTCTCTATAGTCCCAGGCAGGCAGTATGACCCGTAAAAAATTGCATTTTATTTCACAACTTTAGTTTCAATCGCTCGATTTTAGCATGAGCCCGACGAATTTGATGATTTATTTGTTTCTGTTGATAAATTTTCCGAAGTCTATGACTTGGCTAAATCCAAATTTCAGACTGAAGATATGAATAAATTCATGTTGTTTAGAATTCAGAGACTGCTGAAAGCTCCTCTTGACCAGTTAAGAATTATTTTGCAAGAATATGGAAATACAGAAACAGAGCAGAAGAAAAAAGAAGATGCAGCCAACAAAGCAGGAAAAAAGCATCTACTAGCAAGGAAAATGTACAGACTAAAAATGTAAGCACAAGTGGCAAGCCTGATGTACAAAAGGAGAATACTAGCAGCAAAATAGATGAACCTGTTGGAAAAGAAAATACAATTCAAACAGGGAAGGAAAACACAGGTATTGAGACCAATGTCCATGTTGAGAAAGAAAATACAGGCAGTGAGGCTAATGTATAGACAGAAAAAGATGATATTAGTAATAAGCCAAATAATCAACTTGAAAGAGAAAATACCACTGAGAATGTGGTGGATTTTGCTGAAATTCTTGTTTCTCCCATTTGCTAAGTCAATATAAGAAATTTGAACAACAAATAGGATCGCAAAATAATCCTCAAGTTGAAATTCTGACAGATCAAGATATGGAAATCATCCCTGAGCATCCTACAGAAGAAATTGTGTTGAAAGTAGAAGACATTCCTCCTCTAGATATCTTTTATAGTCCGAAGCATAGGGCTGTTGTCAGGAAGCAGAGGAAGAGAAGAAGAACAGATCAAGAGTCTCTTTCAACATCACAAGGTGAACTGATGAACATTGTCTGGAAAAATACTGAGGTGAATCCTTCAGAGGATCTCACCAAATTGTCACAATACGCAGGCGCCTATAGTGCAGCCACTATAGACAAAGCTTCTGAAGTCTCTCAAATTATGAAACAAAAGGAATTACAGATATCTTTTCTCGAGGAAAAAGCTACAGAGAATCAAAAAAAGATTATGCAGTTGGAACAGCAGTTGCGAGATGAGGAACTCAGATCTAAACAATTGGAAGAGAAACTCGGCATTGAGAAGAAAAAGCTTGATCAACAAGCCTTGAACAAGCAACAACAGCTAGCTCAAGAGGTGACAAAACTACAAACCCTACTACAAAATGAGAAAACTTCAAAAGTTGAGTAAGAGAAAATATTCCAATCAAGATTGGACAAATTTAAAGATTATCCTAAATTGGATCAATTTAAGACTGAAGCTCTAGAGACAAGCAAATTACTGTCTCAGCAGTTGAATGAACTATGTCAAAAGATGGCACAAACTGAGCCCTTATGTGAAATATCATCATCTCTTATAGATGAAGGAATCAACCTCAGGGTTGAGTTTGATGATGCAGATGAGAAAATTTCTGAATTTCTTTCATGGCAAGACTCAGAGCAGGGAAGGAATGCAAACCTTCCCAGAATTGAAGAAAGGCACAAAGAAATCCTGTTTACTAAATGGAAAAAGCAGTTGATCAAAGGAGAAAGAGCCACATCAAGAGCCAAGACTATGATGAATAATATAACACAATTGGTTAATGAAAGTTTATATGCCACCAATTTAATTTCAGATTGTGTTCCAGGAAAATTACCAAGGGTAAAAGAGATTGATACCAGGTGGAAGCAAGAATTAGTTAATAAGAATCAACAAATTAGCAAACTTCAAGGAATTTCATGGGATACTATGTGGACATTTATAATCAAGCCAAGCAGTCAGCAAATGGAAATCAAATTCCTTTCCAATGCCATTAGTTGCATCATTCCAGAATTTTCTGATGCCACCTATACTGGTCAGCTACATTCGAGGCTAAGTCATCCAACGGAGGTTAAAGATATGCTCAAAATTTTCCACCTTGGCACATTGAATGCAGGGGAAAATCAATGAATCTGTTTCATTGTAATATCGCAAGTCTATTTCTAGATTTCCGATAATATATTGTAGAAATAGTTTTAGTTATTTTGTTTTATTAAGTTCCTATTTAAACCCCTTTCATGCATTTAGAAAGGGGTCCTGAATTTGTAATATTTTTGACTTGGATGTTACATTTTTGTACTCCATTGACTATTATATTTTTATAAAGGATCACATCTAGTGGTTTATGTCAAAGTATCTCTGAGAATTGCATTTCTGTACCTTAGAGTCTATTTTACATTGAAGCACTGGATCTGGATATTGAATTGCATCAGGAAAAGTGATCGAGATGAAACTGGTATTTCTATCGATTTACTGTTATTTTTCTTATGTTGTGAGATATTCTATTTAAATTTGCTATCATTTATATTTACTTGCTTTACGAATGTTTCTTTATACATATAATTTATGAGTGTATAGAAATATTTTATCTTTCACAGTATATATAAATGATATATGAAATGAAAAATACAATGTGTTATTATAACTCTGTTTAATTTCTTAAACAGAGTTATCATTATTTGATGCTGCATATTTCAGTTAAATTATAATACATTTTCATGGTTATTGATTTGATTGAAACAATCTTAAAATTGTATTCATATTTGATACCCGGGTTAGTTTTAGAATTATTTATCAGTTATAGATTAAATTAGATAGATTATTTGAATCATTTTAGTTCCATTTTCCACTCATACAATCATTCCATTACCAACCCATTCAATTATTAGGAAAATGGTCCTATAAATCTAGTCAGAGCCACCACACGAAACAGAAAAGGAGCTGTCTTAAGGTCCCAACGGGGTGGTTTTCCCCCAATGTTTGAAGCAATGATTTTCGAGGCTTCAACATGTCCTTGTCCATATCCCAGAAGATGAAGTTGTTCTCTTAAATTCTAGACTTCACAAAAGAAGGATTGAAGTTGTTGTGTAACCAGCTCCAAAAATAGAAGAAAAGAGATATCAACGCCTTAGAAATGAGCCACTTCGAGGCGGCAACCTCCAATACATTACATAAATGAAAAATTCTTGGATGATACAATTTACAAAACCTCCTTTCTATATATAGGAGTCCATGTGGCCATAATGTAATCCTAGTGGGCCACAATGTAATCCTACGACCTAAAAATAATAATTTAAGGGCACAATAATAACAAAATGGGGGTTACAAGGGTACAATAATAACAATAAAGGATACACTAATAACAATAAGGACTATATTGGTACATAGGACTCCAACATGCCCCTCTCCTTCAAAAGTGTTGTCCTCAATGCTTGAGTATAGCTCGGGTGCTTCTATATAAACTTCTCATCCTCCCATGCATCTTCGGGGTAAGTTCTTCCACTTGATGAGATACCTTGGAATTGATCGATTTTCAGTCACGAGTTTTTGCTCAGACCTTCAAGTCTCCAATATAAATTTTCCTTCCCATCAAGTTCAGCAATGTTGTTTGAATTGGAAGATTTTCACCTATAACCTTTTTTAAGCATGAAACATGGAAAACTGGACGCACTCGCGAAGAAGCAGGAAGCTTCAATTTGTATGCCATAGTACCAATATTTTGCAACACCTTGTAAGGACCATAGTACTTTGGCGATAATTTATTATCCTTCTTAGCTTGCTTGAGGGAAATTTGTTTGTATGGTTGTAACCATAAAAATACCCAATCTCCTACATCAAAACTTTTCTCACTGCGATGTTGATCTGCCTATTGTTTCATTCGATTTTGTGTCAAATTTAGGTTATCCTTTAAGAGTTGGAGAACTTCTTGCTGATGCTCGATGTGATCTTCCACTTCTTGAACCTTCAAATTTTCCCTTAAAGATGATGTGATCACTAGTACATTTGGCCTAAAATTGTAATTATTGTCAACCATAACATTAAAGATAAAATTTGGTAGCGCATAAAAACCTTAATGACAAGTTGTAAATCTAAAGTTTTCAATCTTTAGTTTTCAACATACTTGAACAATGAAATTATGGAGAAATTATAAGACTTAAACAATTTTAAAAAATGAACAAGTAAATGAAAAAATTATCATTGAACAGAAACAAGTAAGAATAATTTTGATTTTAAAGGATTAAAACTTATCTTTTTTCAAATATTAGCATAAGAAAAATTTAAATCTAATTTCAACCAAACCCTAAAAATCAAGCATCAAAACAAAGTGTCCACTTTGAATGATGCATATAATTATTAAAATTTTTAAAAGTATCTTATACCAAATGGTAACAATACATAATATCATGATAATATCACTGCATAATCTAAAAAATCAACATTAGTTTCTATTTTCTATTTTATTTATAATCAAAATATCAACATTGGTACATTGAATATAACATAAATTATTTTTGTAATTCATTTTTGCGTTGTCGATATTCTAAAGAGATGAATTCTTCATAATTAAAACATATAATCCAACAAACATAGAAATGCCTCATAACTTCATGAAAAATGAGATGGAAGTCAAAATTTTTATTTCAAGTTACCATGCAAACATCAATTACATAAAAGTGTCTTAGATATTTATTCAAAATCAACCATAGGTTCTGGCACACCATCATAACCTACATCTTCAGATGAATGGCTCGATGCAGATGAAGATGATCCATATTCTTCTCTTTCATCAACTAGTGCTCTATCTGAGTCAACATGCATGCCCACCATTTTAGAGTTCAAAAGTATTGTAGATCTACGTCTACATTCTGCAGAGTCCCATCTCAACAGTAATTGTTCTGGTAGCAATTTCTTCAAAATATTTATGGTCTGAAACCGAAGAGTTCCTCTCTTTGTCAAATTGAAGTCATACACAAGTATGTCAACATCCTCCAATTTTAAGACATCTGTGCGGCGACGATTTATATTTGTGCCCTTTATTTTTCTCTTTCTTCCAATTCTTTTTTCCACTACCATCTCTGGCTTGTACACACCATTGAAAGGGTGGGTACTTGTGGCATACCAATGTACATCAACAGCTGTAATATCTTCATTTTCATTAATGACCTTTATAACCTTGGCAATCCAGAATGGATAGCCAAGTGGATCTTCATCTGCTAACATTGCTATCATGCAACCCTCCTTAAGATCCTGCACAGAACCCCTGTAAAGGTCTTCCATGGCTTCACGTTGTGCACGTGATCTTCTAGAACCAATATAGATTTATCTTTCCTCTACCTGTGGGGAATTAATAATAGCTTGAGGCTGTTGTTGTTTAACATTGTGTGTTTCCTGATGTTCATGTTCATTTGGCATATTTTGTGGCAAAAAAAAAGGAGTCTTCAAAAGCGTATCCCCATTTATTGATCTTGAAATCATATCACTTTGATTACTGAAAAAAGACTCCCACCAAACTGAATTAGCAACATCGAAGTACTCATATGTATCTCTAATACATCTTTTAATTTCCTCTAGACATTCAGAATAATTTATGTCTCTCTTATGCCTTCGTGCATTATGGAGTTCAGCAACTGACTGTAATAACAATATCTTTGATGAAAATATTGGACGCTCTAGAATGAACTTCAAAAATGCTAAACCTGATGATGGTCCCCATTCTTCAACAGTTGAATACTTCTTGCCCCATATAAGTGTTATCCCATCAATTTTTTTGATATAAAATTGATGCTGGAAGCTAATGTCAAGTTGTTCAATGCATTTCTCCTCACCATGCGATCCAAAAATAAACCTTCGCATGTCAACAGTTTCTTCCAACACATGAAAAACAGGCTCTGGAATGTACGATTTCTTAATACATTCAATTAATGATGGCAGGCTCCCAACACCTTTCCTCCTCAATGTTACTAAAAAACGACTGAACATTTGATCAATATGATCATGAGTATGCCCAACAAGAAGGAAACCAACCTTTATCTTTTTAAAAATCCCCAATTCAACAAGCATGTTTAGATACCCAAAAAGAACTTGATTTTTGTTCTCATGACTTGTGTTGTCTAATTGTAAATACAAAACTTCAGGAAGAATCCCAGACCAATGAGTAACCACATCATGGATTATAGTTATGGTTAGATTTGCATCATTGTGAATATTTGGAGTTGTGAAGAAAACTCTTGGAAATATCTTCTCATTAAATACCATACAACCAACCAAGTGAAACTGAATGAAATTTTCCTCCTGTAATTTTTTTGGCGTGCGGACAAAATGTGGAAGAAGTGTTTTCTTTTGGTCCATACCATCAATTATCAATCCCGGATATTTATTTGGATGATCATAACACTTCTTTCGATGTTTATACAACTTTTGCCTTTCACTTGTTTGCTGATTGTGATGGTCTTGAAGTTCTTTGACAATGGAATCTGTACATAAAATAAAAGAAACATATGAATAAATATATTTTCATAGTTGATAAGTATCAAATTTTAAAAAACAATGTTTTGAACACATACCTCTTTCCGCCCCTTGACATTTATCTCTTTTTGCTTTAAGAGAAGCACATGTGCTGCAAATCTCCATCCTTGTCTTCTTAGGAATACGAACATTGTTGAATTCAGTTTTCCATATCCTTGTAAAATAAGAATATGTAATAAAATTACCAATTCCTTCAACAACTTCTGCATAATCTTTGTATAATATGAATATTTCTCGTCTTGAGAAATTATCTAGAATATGTATTATGTATTTATTTGGCATACACTCTCCATGATTTGAAAATAAGTCTTTCATCCATGTCTTAGCAGTATTTGCAAACGGCCCCACCTCCCATTTATAACGTGCTTCTGAATAATATGTGGGATCCTTTTCCAATCTATCCTGGATTCTTGACAAATGACAATTACCAATTGAATACAACATTTTGAACGCCTTTCTGCAAAGCAATACATTCCCAATATGATAATCATAACCTGCTAGTGTAGATTGCATGCAACCCACTAAATATGAATTTTGCATGCTTTTATTCATTAACATATATGTTTTCCTTTTCTCCAAAACAAAGTTGAAATCCATATTTTTCAAGCAATCCCTTTGACAACATTCACTTGAAATCAAATGAACGACAGAACTTCTTTTTGTGAGATATTTTGTCCTCACCCTTGTATAACTGGAATGCTTTGGATTGATATGAAAAGGTCTACTCCTACTCCTAGTTGCAATATTTTCTTGCAACGGCTTCATCATTCCATCATCCTTTGTAAAAGCAGTTTCATCACCATTAGGAGGAATATTATCCCCACTATCATCATCCTCAACATAGTTAAGAAATTCATCAACATCATTACCTGGAAAATTTTCTTTACCATCATCACTTGAAGAAAACATTTCACAAGAATCATCGGTGCTTTTGTAACCCCAACTCAGACAAAATTTTTCACCATCTTTATCCATGCTTTCAAATTCTTCCCTGGGAGGATTCAATTCTTCATCACCATGAGTGTCTTTGAAATGATCACTTAGAGAAAATTCAATATTCAGATTTGTGCCTCTAAAATTATCATTTGCAAGAAACTCTTCATCCTCCCCTTCCTCAATGGTGCTCTCATAATCCTTGGGATTAGGCATAAGTGGAAGCTTTGAATTTGTATTCACTAGAATTTCTTCATCCTACCCCTCCCCTTCCTCACTGAAGCTCTCATAATCCTTAGGATTAGGAATAAGTGAATGCCTTGAATCTATATTTATTGGAAATTCTTCATCCCCCCCCTTCATCAGTGGTTAAATTATAATCGTTATGATTAGGATGAAGTGAAAATTTTAGCTTTGGAAATTCATCCCCGTCTTCATCAGTGGTGCTGGCATAATCCTTAGGATTAGGACGAAGTGGATATTTTGACGCTTCAAATTCTTCATTCCCCTCTTCCTCAGTGGTGCTGACATAATCCTTAAGATTAGGACGAAGTGCATATTTTGACTTTGCAAATTCTTCATTCCCCTCTTCATCTGTGGTGCTGACATAATCCTTAGGATTAAGATGAAGTGGAAATTTTGACTCTGGAATTTTTTCGTCCCCCTCTTCATCAGTGGTGCTTGCATAATCCTTAGGATTAGGATGGAGTGGATATTTTGACGCTGTAAATTTTTCATTTCCCTCTTCATCATTGGTGCTGGAAAAATCCTTAGGATTGGGACGAAGTGGATGTTTTGACTCTGAAACATTATCATTCCCCTCTTCATCAGTGGTGCTCGCATAATCCTTACAATTAGGACAAATTTGATATTTTGACTCTGGAAATTTTACCTCCCCCTTTTCATCAGTGGTGCTGGCATACTCCTCAAGATTAGGACAGAGTGGATATTTTGACTCTACAGATTCTTCATTCCCCTCTTCATTTGTTGTTCTCGCATAATCCTTAGGATTAAGCTGAAGTGGATATTCTTCATCTCCCTCTTCATCAATGTTGTCCTCATAATCCTTGGGATTAGGACGAAGTGAAACTTTTGACTCTGGAAATTCTTCATCATGCCCTTCATCACTGTTGCTTTCATAATCCTTAGGATTAAGAGTAAGTGGTATAACTAGCTCTCGATTTACAAAAATTTCATTTTGTTGCGCCTCATCAATTTTGTTCTCATCATCTTTAGGATTACGACCAAGTTGATTTTTTGACTCTCTATTCATCGTGAACGAACTCCTGTTATATTCATCACTCTAAATAGAGTTGTTGCATGACGAAGATGTTGATGTTGTACAAAGAAAAACTTCGCTATCAGAAGAAACCATGGCTTTCAACAAGAATAGGTTGAATGATACAAATGCCTCTCCCGCTTACAATATATAGCTTTAAAACTGAAAATTTCCCTCCAAATTTCCCCCCCAAAAAAATTCGCGAAAAGCTTTCCCTCCAAATTTCCCCCCCAAAAAATTTCGCGAAAAACTTTCCCTCCAAAATTTTCATTTCAAATATTTCGTACAAAATATTAGTCAAAAAATGTATTTAAATTTTTTTTAATAAACTGTTTGTGTTGAAATATTTTACCGATATTTATATTCAAAATATCCACAAAATATTTCTATCATGCATGCCTTCCAAACTAAAATAATGTTTTTATTTCAATGATTTAACATTGACTAGATGTAAGTATTAACTATAATATTACTATAATACCTACATGCAAATATTAACTATTTTAACTATAATGAGTACATGTAAATATTTTAAATTTTAAATTTTAAACCTACATTATATTCATCTAAAATATATTTCAAAATTTCTTAATAAACTGTTAGTCTTCAAATATTTCACCATACTTTCTATTCAAAATATCCACAAAATATTCCTTTCATGCATGTCTTCGAAACTAAAATAATTTTCTTATTTGAATGATTTAAGATTGACTACATGTAAATATTAACAAAAATAACAACATGCAAATATTAACTATTTTAACTATAATATTAACTATAATTAACTACATGTAAATATTTTAAATTTTAAAATTTAATCCCATGATTTTAAACATTGAGTACATGTAAATATTAACTAAAATATTAACTATGATAACTAAATGCAAATATTAACTATTTTATCTATAATATTAACTATAATTAACTACATGTAAGTATTTTATATTTTAAATTTTTATCTGAGATTATATTTTAATTATTCAACATTCAGTACATGTAAATATTAAATAAAATATTAACTATGATAACTACATGCAAATATTAAGTATTTTAACTATAATATGAACTATAATAAACTAAATGTAAATATTTTAAATTTGAAATTTTAATCCCACATTCGTTAAACAGTAAACCAATCAGACAATATTTGCTATATAATAAGAATGATTGTTTCTATTCATCACATCACATCAAGTTTTCTGGTATTTGTTAGAGCAAATTTCTGGAGGTGTTGCGTTGGCATTGGTAACTTCGTGGAGGCATTGCATTGGCATTGGAGGCATTGTGTTGCTATTGGTAATTTTGTGGAGGTGTTTGTGTTGGCATTGGTGACAACAATTTTTTGCATTTCAAAGGTTAGTTTTCCTTCTATTCTATCCATTTAAAGACGATTTTGGGGAAAATATGTTTTTCTATAGTTTGTGTGTTCAAAAATTAA
>CM076576.1:615530556-615590148 GCA_034641835.2 Pinus albicaulis
CTTGCTGCTGTCCTCTTCAGTAATTCTATGTTGATTATTTCGTTTCACTGATACTCTTTAACTTCTCTGATACTCTTTGACCTTTGTTCATCTTTTTATCCTTTTTATCATGATATACTGTGGTAAATAGGCAAAAATTTATGTAAGGATAATTTTTTACAAAAGTTCCATCATTTCTTCCCACCATTGAACTTCTGGCACTCTGGTCCTTTGAAAATTTCTTAGTGTTTCATCAGCCTCAGTATATCTGAAGAAATTAGGCTGATTTGGGAACAAATGATTTACTTCATGCTCAAGATAAAATAAATTCTCCAATCTGTCATGAAGGTTTTTCCCTGTAGGCAATGTTGCTGTTGATGAACTGGTTGAAGAACTAGCTTGATTATCAGCATATTTGTTCAATTTTTCAACATAACTATCAAGGTCCATTAGCTTATCTTCTGCAACTATAGGACTGGGCAATCCTCTATTTAACAAAATATTCAATATTTCTCTGAAGGCAATGATTTCTTCTTGCATATCTGAGCACCTTCGTTCTAAATTCTGTACCAGAGTTCTTTTAGTAAAACTCTCTTTATTTCCAGAATTTCTCCGGTCCTGTCCTGAATACCAATTTCTGCAAGTTGATTCTTAGTCTGAGTATTCAAAAAATGTATAAGTCTATTGGCCTCTTCTGGCATATTTCCCAACTCTTGAATTGATCTCTCAATATCATCCAGAGCCAATTTAAATAAGTTATTCTGTTCATCCATTATTTGAATTGAGGACCAAACATCCTTTATTGATTGAATGATATTATCCCAAATAATTTCATTTATTTCTTTTAAAGGTTTCTCCAATGTGAGATCCTTTTCCAATGCTTTAATTGTTTTTTCTAATTTGTTCACTTCTCTTGTTTTATCAGCAACACTCATTTTTGAAAGCTCATATTTATGTTCTAGAGTGGCCAATTGTTCCTTTGTTTTGTGAAGCTCTATGGCCTGAATGTTCATATCTTCCATTGACTTTGTTAATTCATCAGTGTTCAAATTTGCAGTGTTTCTCTGTGACAATTCTGCTGGCTGACCTATTGTTGCTGTACCTGTCACTACTCCTGCTGTAGATACTAGAATATTTGCCTGCTTATCTTTTAATGCATTCTCAAGCTCTTTTTCAGTTGCAGTAAGTTTCTCATTCAATTTTAAGAGCAAATCCATTAGTTCTTCCTCAGAATTTTGTTTGATGATTTCTGCAGTCTATGGATGTCTTGAGGCCGGTAACTTTAATTGTTTTCTCAGAGCTGTAATATCATCATCTTTTCTCTTGATCAAAGCTTCAATACCTTTCACATCTTTAGGATTATGACCCAAACCAATGATTATTTCCTCTAAAGTTTTGATTCTATTATCCTTAGCTTGGGAGGAGGCTTTTTCAAGCTGCAACTGTGTATTAGTATTATCCAAAGAATCCTGCAACTTATGGGTCATCATTGATTTATCCGTCAGAGTAGAATAAATCATCTCACTTGTTTGCTTGTGTAGCTCAATTTGATCTAAAGGATGGATATCCTTTGCTAAGACTTCAAAATTAGTCCTAACGTAATCTGCAGCTGTCTGAGGCTACTGCACCTTGGGCTTCAAATGGCTCATTAACATCTTACCCTGTTGGATGTCATAAGCTGACATCAATCTTTCTTGATTTTTCGGAGCCATCTTCAAAAATTGGTTGTACACTTGAATTCTAAGTGGATCGTTCCTGGCCTTTATATTGATGAATGTTCTTTTGATGTCCCAGGCAGTTTTTACTGGAGGTTTGAAAGAAGATATTTCTGCACTTTGTTGCCTCTGTATTCCATGTTTTTAAAAATTAGTGGATGTCCCACTACCTGTATATATTTGCTGACTCTCTTCTCTTCCCTGGCTGTCAGGGATTTCCTGAAATGATTCATCTTCTGGAAGGGGAGTTAATTTCTGCCTTTTAACATCTTGCTGTTCAGAAGAGCCACCAATAGGAGTAGTTGTTTTAGCCTCTCTCTTTTTTCCATTTTCTATATTCAGAGGATTTTGTAAAATAGAAATTTCTGGCTCACTGATCTGAGTAGGAGGAATTTTTCCTTGACCTTGTTCTTTAGAAGTCTCTGGTTGCTCTGTCATTATGAATTTTTCAATTATTTGTATATCAAGCTCCTTTTCTTTTCCTTTAGATTCTACTGCTACTGTACTAATCTCCTGCAAATTTTGTTGTAAAGTCCTGGCTGAAGAAGATCCCTGCACCTGTCCAAAAGATTCTAGGTCAAGTATCTTTTCAAGATCTTTCATTACATTTTCAACATTGACTTGCTCACTATCTTTTTCAACCAATGTCCCTTCTGTCCATTCATCCATATTAGCATATTGTTCTATTTCTGGGATTCTTTGATGGATGTATGGTGACAGTTTATTTTTCATTCTTCTATCACAGATAAAGTTGTTTGGATCATAAGGCACCCAGTAGAAACTCTTTTGTAGTCTGAGATAGTCTTATAAAATCCTTTCGACTTCCTTTCCAGCTTCCCTAGAGTTACAAATGAAGGGACCTAATTGGCTCTTGATCCTGAGTTGAGCCTTTTTCTTTGCATTGCAAAAATGAATTATATCTGAATTATTCATCTGCCTGAAATATTCTAATGCAAAGAGTTTCATTGGGACATACTTGGGCAGTTTGAATGGGCATAATTCACATCCATATATCCTGATCTCTGTGTAGTTTTGATATAGGTACCAGTCACCTATCTTGTAATGCTTTGAGAGCTGAAGGATTTTCTTGATTTCATTGTTAATTCTAGGAGGAGAGACTCTTGTCAACAAGGTAGTTGCAGGATGAACAAAAAGGTCGACAAACTCATTATAGGAATAAGGAGAATCAGATTTGTGAGTAATGGCAGACCAAAAGATGACTGACCTAGGATTCCCTTTGGCATCAAGTTTCTTAACATAAAAAGGGAAATTTTCTAACTGAAAGTAAATCATGAGATGATATATGACAGAATAATACTTAAATACTCTCTCATTCTCAAATATCATGAACTGATCATGGATTTTGTTAGCAATATAAGATGCAAAATCGTACTTGACAGCAGGAGGCTGTCCAAGGGTAAAAATGGATAACAATACTAGGGTTAACTGATCAACATACTCACTAGTATTGAAGCCCATTATGGAAGATATCATGTTTAAAATAAGTCTACCCTCATCAGTAAAGAAAGTATAACCATAAGGGGGAGGGTTTTTAGGTTGATGCTCTAGTAACATGAAGGTTTGGCATAGGCGGTTTAACTCTTCATGGGATAACTTAGTAGATTTCTCAAGTAATTCAGCCATGGACAAGGGAGTGAGAGCTTGACCAGGTTGGAATTGTAGCATTTCATTTATGGACTGAGCAGTTATTGGGAAAAGGACATTTTGACTTGGGGATAAAACTTCTCGTTGGTTGGGATCATAATTTGCGTAGCAATAATGGATTAACTCAGGAAAAATATGGACTGAGGGGAGAAGGTACATAGGAATATTTGATTCCCAAAGTCCAAAGATGTCAGAACCATTCAAATAATTGTCTCTGCGGCGGCAAAATATTCGAAGAGGATTCTCACTGAGACGCAAGTCCTTAATTTGAAAATCCATATCGGCTAAAGGCAAATAATCCAAGTCCTTGTGAAGGGCATTGATGGGCACGATATTCAGAGCTACAGGAACTTCCATTTCTGGTTCTTGTGGATTGTGGAATTTGGAGGTTTGTGGAAAAAGGGCCTGATGCACAGTTTGGGAATATAATTGCAGTTCTGGGAACGAAAAAGACCAAACTGAACTTCTTTTCAGACCTTAGTGTAGAATTAAAACTAAAACCAGGATTTTTACAGAGTTTAGCGGGGAATTGGAATAAATACCTGTTTACGGGAAATGAAACGTGTTTAAACAGGCGCTGGTTATGACAGAAGAACCCTGAAATACTCGGCTTCAATTCTCCTCAGCAAGGTAACGGTCAGCAAGCGTTAACAGTTGGTTTTTGAATTTTGTTGCATGGAAGACTGGCTAGCGCACGGAACAATGAAAATGACGCAGACGTAATTTGTTTTATTTACAAAGTCAAAAGGGTGGTGGGTTTTGATTGATGATGTCAGCATGTACGATGGTTTCGTCACAGAGGGATAGGAGTGGATCTTTGTTTGGGCTGCTCGCGCAGTGGAAATCCGGACCCGAAAAATATTAGGGCGAATTTGATAAGAAATTCGCGTCACAACTCTCCCTCCGTACGCCAGCCCAACTTCGGACCCGAAAAAGATTAGGGCGGAATTCAATTGGTTTTCACGTCACAAAATTAGCCGACGTCAGCAGGCTATTTTGGAACGCGAATTTGGTTTGAATTATGGTTTATCGTCGTTTGAAGTCCGGCGGGCTCGACTTAAGAACAATTTTGTTTGATCCCATCTTATAAAATTTGTGTTTGTTTTCTTTGATAATACACATATTTATAATAAATCATGGGAATACCACACTAAACATGTGGAAAAGTTATATAAATTATTGAGAACAATCATTTTTATGTAAAAATATCCAAATGTGCTTTTGGGAAATAAGAATTCGAGTATGTGGTTCATATTGTTTTAAAGGAAGGAGTGAAGTTGGAGCCTCAAAAGATGCAAGCTATTACAAAATGACCTATTCCTAAGAAAATCAAGGTTCTTAGAAGATTTTTTAGACTTACATGATATTATTGATCATTTTTTAAGAATTATGCATGCATTTCAAGTCCACTCACATATCTCTTGAATAAAATATCATTTATATGGAATGATGAGGCTACTTTGGCATTCTCTCTTTTAATGGATGCCATGTCTTCTACACCAACATCGGTTGCACCTAATTTTGGTAAAACATTCATAGTAGAGTATGAGGCACTAGGACAAGGAATTTACATAACATTAACACAATAAGGGATATCATTGGCTTTTAAAAGCAAGGAATTCAAAGAAAATATTTGGTGAAATCTACATATGAAAAATAAATGGAAGAAATATTACATGCAATAAAAAATGGGGATAGTATATCACTGGGAGGTACTTTAAAGTCAAGATATACCATGATAGCATAAAGTATTTTTTGAAGCTATGGATTTCATTGGAAGATTAACAAAAATGAGGAGAAAAAATGCAAAGTTTTAATTTTGAGATAATCTACAAAAAGGGTAAGGAAAATTTAGTACATGATGCTCTTTATAAAATAGAAGAGGCCTCAAATTTATATCCAATTACATTTTCTATTCCTAGGTGGCTAGAAGAAGCTTGCCATAATGGAAAAATGACAATAGTACTAAACTAAAACTAAAATTTATAAAGGATGGGATGAACTCTATGGAGCATTGGGAGTGAAAGAGAGATATACTTTGGTGCAAATGTAGAATATTTTTATGCACGAAAGCATATTTGAATAAACAAATATTAAGGGAGTCCCATGTCTCTCTGATGGTAGGACGCAGGGTTCCTTAAAACATCTCAAAGGATCAAAAATATATTTTTGGAAGGAATGAAGAAAGATATTCAAAATTTTGTAAGAGAAGGTCAGGTTTGCATAATAAATAAAAGAGAGATAGTAAAATCTCTAGGGTTACTTCAACCATTCCACATACATATTCAAAGACTAGAAGATATATCAATAGACTTTATTACGGGGTTACTGAAATATGCCAATGTAAATAGAACTTCCAAAATTAGATGAAGAATGAAAGTTGATTCTTGAACCACAAAAAGTTATAGATAAACATTCTATATCTCTTTGACATATAACCATTATGAAGTACCTAATCAAGTGGAAGAATATTCCTCTAGAAGAAGGTACATGGTAAAATGATCAATTTGTGATGAAATACCCACGGCTAAAGGGTTTGTTTGAAGTTTTGACAAAGGTTTTGTTATATGTTTTATATAACGCACGGCGGAATAGTTTTATTGTTTGTTAAGGTCCCACACAGTGATCAAATTTGAAGGGCAGGTCAGAATTTAAATTAGAAGGGCATATATCTATGTCGCCCTTCCATAATGAAAAGCTTTAAAAAAAAAACTTTTCAATTGACCACAATAAATTATTTTTACATTTCATTTTCAGAAAGACAAAACCATCAATCTTTATATTAATAAAAGACTATTACATATACAACAATGAAGAAGGATCCATCTTTCATTGCTTAAATATCTCATTGGCAATGTCAACATAAGTCTTGAAGACACTATTATAATAATTTGGATACATACCACCAGGATATAGGAGATTCTTATGTGTCAGATTGTGTAATGCAATTTTGACTTTGTCTCACAAGGAGCAGCAGCATGGAGGTCTGGATTTTTCTTATAGAACTTTTTTATTATTATTTGAAACATTGTTTGTAGATATGAATACAACAATGAAATTATGAGCATGGTGGACAATTAGTCAGGCTCATGATGCCAAACCATGATGATGTAAGTTTGGAATTTAACATTTTTACATGTTAAAGACAAATAGTCAAAATCACTGACAACTTAGTATGCCATAATTAATAATCATTCCCTGTTCACTTTTGTTAATAGGTTTATGTCACACGATGATGCAAGGGCATTAGGCACTAGCCAACAATGTAGGAGGTTTTTTCCACATGTTGTGGCTAGGAGGGTTCGAAAACATTTGAGTTGTAACAGCTAGGTGTCAATACCTCAGCTGACTGTATTACTTAGACTAGTTAGAGTTGTAGGAGTCAAACTGTTTCAGTTAGTTGAATGATTATAATTAGACCTTTTGATTTCTAGAACGGTCCTCTCAGAGGAACTGAAGAGCCATATGTTATGTATATAAATTGTAATTCCTCGGATGAATAAAAGTAGAGAGGGAAGAGGAGAGTAGAGAGGGGATTTCTGCAATAAACCTCTGTGTGTGAACAATTGTTTCCAGTTAAATGATTTCAAAGCTTAGTTGCCATTGAATTATCTCGAACTGCTAATTGTGAAGAATTGTTTAACTGTGAGGCGATTGGGTACTGATAATTCCATTCTTCTATCTTTGAATTCCCGTAAATTGTTGGATAACCCTGTGAACTCACCCCACCCGAAGGTGAGGTCTGTGTAGAGAACCGGGGTCATGAACACTGTTCAAATATAAAAATCCCGCTTAATAAAGAGACAATATTGTTGTGCTTTCGGAAACTGACCCGAGGATTGGACATGAGTTAACAAACAAAAGGATAACGGAACCAGACTTGCACCCGTGGTCAAGCCCTGTACCAAAACCACGAGCGGAATCACAAAAGCGGGTTGCCCATATCGCACCGCTTTTGCGGAGTAGGCGGTATTTCCTATTCGCGAGCGATTCCATAGGGAATGTGACACGTGGCGAAGTGACCCCCGGAAAACCACCGTTTAACCCGCGCCATCGCACGTTAAAGCCCGACGTTGGAAGCCGAGCGAAATTGCCAAGAGTCGTTGATTTGGAGAAGGGCCATTGGACGGTGGTCGCACGTTGAACTTGCCCGGAGGTTAACTAAGGTGTGCAGAGGATAGCCAGGTACGATACGAGTGTTTGATTGGTTATTGATATATATAGGTGGGGCCGGAGTATAATGAAATTGTTTAATTAAACGATTGGCGGATAATTATCATAAGTTTGGAGCGTGATTGTTGTAAGGCTGGGTGGTGAAATATAGAGCCGAAAGTTCATTACAAGTTATTTATTTAAAAAGAAACGTGGAGTATAAATACAAAGTGTTGAAAGTTAAACATTGGTTATAAGGATTGGAGATAATATAAAGTGGGGAATATAAATTAAAGTCCAACCATTGTGGATAGTATTTATTTATCAAATTCTACGAATTTGATAAATAAACCCGAAGAAAGAAGAAGTCAATTAAGACTCGGGCTGGAGGAAAAGAACGGGGTACACCAAGGGAAAATGCTGACACAGCGATTGTAGACACACCAGCTCTCCTTGGGGGTCCAATTTCAGTTTTGTTGCGTCACACGATGATCTCTCTTCTCTGGCATTTACTTGTATTGAATATCACTATTCTAGGAATAAGGAGTTATTTTCTCAAAAAATAACCCTAGCCAAACATTGACAATGCATCAAGGATATCTTTCTATGCTTCATAAGTACATATGTTCTACTTCTAAATCATGTCTTGGAAGTGGTTCTTTTGCTGGAAATTATTCACCAGTTGGTTTCATACCAAAGTCTTTTTCACATTTTCAGCATCCAATACATGAAAAAGATAATGGTTTAAAACAACATAAATATTTGAAATTTCGCAAGAATTGTCTGGCACACTTTGAATATGAATTTTGAAGTCAAGTGCATGATGCTGTATAGGATCAAGTGTCATTTTGAATACCAAATGTTTCAAAAGAAACTTCTCAACATGCTACCCTGCAGTAAGGATTAAATGACAATATTGCATCAACTATTTCCATAATAAAAGTGCACCTTGGCCATAAGACTAAACAACTAAAAATGTTGTAGATCTAACAAGACCACACAATCAAATGTATTCCACAAGGCCAATACTGTATGAAAAATGAAAAGGAGTTTGCAACCAAAAATACCTTAGGCAACTAATTCAATTAGATACACCAAACCATCAGCAAAAAGGAAAACCGACCTACTTGGCCCCAATATTTTCAACTGGGTCCTCTAATTCAACCAATAAAAAGGCCAAAACCATAGCATTGAGATACATTTCATTACACTGTCAATAACAATAAAATTTGACTCAGCCGTAACCCTTTCCTTTTATTTTTGTGAAAAGCTTTATGCATTACTCTAATGTGGCTAGTCCATAGGCCAAGTAGACCACTGGGTAACAAATATGTTTCCTTTCACCTTTGAGTTTCAAATTATGCCTACCAAATCTAAGACATTTAAGAGGGGGAACTAATACAACGTTAAAAATAAAACCAGAGCACACATCTACAAATTACCTCCTTAGCTACTATCACACCATCATTAACTATTTTCGGAGAACCATGCTTGCTCTCCAAGACAACATTTTTCCCTTCGCCCCAAGGGTGACTCCAACAAGATCAGCAAGTTTGTTCACACCGCCTGCAAGAAAAATTGACAATGCTTTCGGTAAGTGTGAAATTGAATGCCAGACCATATGCCAAAACAACCCTCCATGAAAAATTAAAATAACACAATAAAATCGAATATAAGTGGACAAGGAAAGATCCACCGCAGTGAAGTTTCACGTGCAGGTGACCTTCCTTTAAACATAATTTTTTCTCTGACCTGCAATTTTTTTGTCACTGAGCCATCCTTGTTGAAGTACAACTCCTTTTCCATAGCTCTTGTATTAACTACCTTCTCTCTATCGTGTAATCTCAGAGTCCCTCTTCTGCTTGAGTGATTAAAGGAAATGGGTGAAAAAACTGAAAGAGAAGACAATTGTTTGCCATAATTATCAAACATTGCACCCAACTTCTTCCCCTTTCCATTGTTACCCAATGAGGTAGATGTGGCAATTGTTGTCATACTGCCCAAAGCAGAGGCCATCTTCTCTTATCTTGAATATAGAATTACAAGATCTTCATATTAGTATGAACCTTAAAAAACATGACTCCCATTGCTAAAAACCACTTTTAAGTTGTAACGGGCAAACTAAACAACTATCGCAACTTTTGGCAACTTCTGGAGCATTAAGAGAGAAACAACCAAAGAGAAATACAACCACAATCCTCATTTTAATGAGACCGGACTATATATTTGCGTTAAGATAATAGAAAGAAATCACGACTATATTAAGGCCAACACAAAACAATCTTTAACCAGTGTCTCTCGCGACCTTCAGGTTGCCATGCTAGAGGTTGCATATTTTTAATTTAACTTCTTGACCTCTCGTGCCCATCTATGAATGCATCCAATGGGATATCTACATCAAATGCTCCTTTATATCCCCAAAAACAAATTCCCTACTACAAGAGCACGAGTATTGATGGATCACCCCACACCATCCCACCCACTAGAAACGGTGAAAAAGGAAACCCGAGAAACCTTCTGAAATATCTCAAGATGACTATATGGGTGGTTCTTATGAATCAACCAACCATTCATAACATGCTCATCAATCCAAACCATAAGTATTATGTGACAATATTCAAGCAGGCACTGAATCGGATTTCTGAAGCTATGTTAGAGAAACCCTAAACTCTCACTGAAAATAGGTGAAATGTGGTACCACTCAGAGATTGACATGTGCCAATTGGTAAAAGTGGTAGACAATTGGCATGCTCAAACAACGAGGTGATGCAGGAATGACATGAGGGAGAAAATATCAGAAAAGCCCCAAATCTGGAGAACTAAAGCTCATCACCAACACGAGATTGACAACTTTACATGATGTAACCTATGAAATCGTAAATGGAGAAATCATAGTAACAATAAAGTAACCTATGTAACAATAAAGTCGGATTCATCCTGGGAGTGGTAATGGGAGAAATCATAGTGAACAACGGGAAACATGCATAGTTGCTTACAATCAAATAGATGAAAAAGCACATACAAAAAACCTAGATAATAATCATGAACAAGCTTAATATTGAATTATGAACTGTAAAGGAACTTACAAAATGTGACATTACGAACTTGGTCAAGCGCACAAGCAAAAATATCCTGGACATGACCCTGGTTGACAAGTTGTATTGGTCATGATGCAAGAGGATTTGTACCTGCACTGCCAAGTCAATCAAAATCCATCATTATCTATACAATAAATACAAGTAATTGATGTAGTATTTTTTACTCTAAGATGCATTCTTATGATAATGTTAGAACATATGTTGAAAATGTCAAAACATACCTGAATAAGCTCCTCTTCGTTCAAGAACAATTTATTGGAGTCGCATGAACTTGGAACAAGCCTCCCACGATCTGAAAGAGTAGCAACTAAGTCAACAGTGACTTTTTTGTTGCTACGCTGGATCAAGGGAGGTTTGCTCCAAGATTAAATCGCTCCAATAAATTATGCTATACTAAACAGGGCCAACCACGTGAAGGTGGAAGCTCTTATGGCCCCTCCCCCCCCCCCTCACATCACTCTCAATTCCCCAATACCCAATCTATATTTCATTTTTTACTTTCATGAGCATAAAAAAAAATATTCAATAACTAATAAAAAAACAATTCAACAAAAAGTACGCAAGGAAACATTGCAATTAATGTTTGACATAAAAATAGTATTAAATGAGTTTTTTATATAACGCAAAAAACGTTCCAAGTATGGTAACATTTGTCTTATAATAATACAATATTTTACATTATCGAATTTTCTTTTTTCTTCTTCCTATTTTTAAAGCTCCTAATTACATCATCAATATCATCATGCTCTGCTCCTGTTTCGTGCCTTTCGACCCACACTGCTGACCTAGTTGCGTAGTCACGATGTCTGGTCTCATCCAGTGACGGGGCATCGCCTACAAAAACAGATAATATTAAATTTTAATTGTCAGTTTTTAAATATTATTGAACTAGTTCGGTAATATTAATAAAAAAATTGCAATGAGATTGTTTACCTGGTGCACCAGTTGTCACCGCTGACCTAGTTGCGTAGTCACGATGTCTGGTCTCATCCAGTGATGGGGCATCGCCTACAAAAACAGATAATATTAAATTTTAATTGTCAGTTTTTAAATATCATTGAACTAGTTCGGTAATATTAATAATAAAAAAATTGCAATGAGATTATTTACCTGGTGCACCAGTTGTCGCCACTGACCTAGTTGCGTAGTCACGATGTCTGGTCTCATCCAGTGACGGGGCATCGCCTACAAAAACAGATAATATTAAATTTTAATTGTCGGTTTTTAAATATCATTGAACTAGTTCGGTAATATTAATAAAAAAAATTTGCAATGAGATTATTTACCTGGTGCACCAGTTGTCGCCGCTGACCTAGTTGCGTAGTCACGATGTTTGGTCTCATCCAGTGACGGGGCATCGCCTACAAAAAAATATAATATTAAATTTTAATTGTCAGTTTTTAAATATCATTGAACTAGTTCGGTAATATTAATAAAAAAAATTGCAATGAGATTATTTACCTGGTGCACCATTTGTCGCCGCTGACCTAGTTGCATTGTCACGATGTCTGGTCTCATCCAGTGACGGGGCATCGCCTCCAAAAACAGATAATAATTAAATTTTAATTATCAGTTTTTAAATATCATTGAACTAGTTCGGTAATATTAATAAAAAAAATTGCAATGAGATTACTTACCTGGTGCACCAGTTGTCGCCGTTGGGATTGTTGCCCTGTCTTCCTCTCTGGTGGTAAGATCCTCAAGGGAAACATTCTCTGTCATTTAAAAAAAAAACGTTATAAGGACAACCATCAAGGTATAATTAGAAAAAATTATAAGTGGAAATTAATTACCGTCACGGCCCTCACTGATGGTAGCATTGTCGGCCTGGTCCCCACTACAATGATCAGGTTGCACGTGAGGATCATCTACATCTGGCTCTAAAACTGGGTTATTTGCCTCGTCGGTAGTGCTGCTCCCCTGATTTAAACAAATTTGTTAGAAATTAAATTTATGGACGAAAACAAACATATTGAAAGGTTAATGTTTTACCTTATCAGGCATTCTGGATCTTGGGACCTGCCCCAAGCTTCTGCGACGTTCAACTACGGCTTGATAGTTGAAATGGAAAGCGATATTTTTATCTTCCTCTGTAGTTTCTGTTCCGAAGTCATCACCCTACATTACATATGATTGTGTATTTTTAATCATATTTGATAGGATTACAAAAACGTTGGAAGGCGATACAATTAATTATAATATGTTTAGCTACTTAATTACAATTCTTGCAGCTAATTTCAAGTAGCCACCCTGGTCGAGCTTGTGATGGCCCTTTTTCTCAATCCTAGCTTTGGTTGCCTTTGAGGTGTCGGGCAACCTAGCATCAAAAGATTGAAGTCAGATATGACGTAGCACACTTTTATTTTAGACATAAAGAAAATTAAAGCTATTGAATTAAAGTTGTAATTTACCTTGCAGGTCCAGTTGGCATTTTTCCTTCTTTCTTTGCCCTTTTCTCTTTTCCGTCATGGATGAGTGCTCTCCACTCACTCTCTGAAACTGCGAGAGGACGCTCATATCTAGGGTTAAATTGCAATTACGTCCTATAGGTGTCCCTGGTATATTTCAAATATTTTCCGGCTACCTGAGCCACCGCTTTTCTGTCAAATGTGCCGACCCCAAAAAGGGCTTCTAGATAATCTAGAAGTTATTTTTTCAGGTTGGAATTCTGGGAATTCCACCCTGTACGTATGGTTGGGCCAAAAATTACCAACGCATGGCTCTCCAGAATCCTGTAGAACTCATTATTTCCTACACAGAATAAAACCAAAAGAAAAAGAAGATATTATCATTAATTTAAAAATAAAAATCATGATAAATATGTTTTAGATAAAGTACATGAAATAGTTAAAATATTAAAATTTACCTAGGAGTTGTACATGCTTTATAGGGACACCCTCATCGTTCACCAACAACGTGCCATTAATGGTCCCTGTGGAGCTGACACGTGTAGCTCCAGGAAACGCAATAATGTAGTTGGCCATATCGGCCTCATCATTGCCAACACGTTCAACGGTTGGCTAGGTGTCTTCTTGGGCAGGGTGTGTTTCTTGGCTGGCACCTAAAGGAGTAGAAGATGTACAAGAGGGTTGCTAGGAAATCTCTTTCCCTTATGTCCCACTACCACCAACACCAGGTTCAGCAAGTGCCAGATAATGCTACATACAAAAGAACTTTTTGTTAGTTTAGTCAATGTAAAAATTAAAAATCAAACTATCACAATTCATCTCATGTAGAACAAAAAAAATATCCTTTTGAATTTTTATTATTACCTGATATCTTTCTAGCTGGCTCATAAGTTGTTTTATCTTCTCTTCTGTTTCAGGTGTTTGAGGTGCGTCTATCAAAGTATTAAATTCCGACCTTGCATCTTGTGCCTTTTTTCGCAACAAGAACACTGGAGATAGGGATGAAGAAAGCTCTTCCTCAAAGAGGGAATCATCGGGCGTACCATGGCTAGGTGTCTACATATTTGAACAAAATTAATATTATTTCAATTATGTAAATAACTAAAATACCTGAAGATAGAGCAATGCTGGCACTTTACATGTTCTTCCGCTGGCCTCTTTTCGTGATCATCTCGTCTCGGGGTTGTTCCTGCACTGCTCTGATCAATCTGCCACATTGCAATAAAATTATAAATGTAAAAACTTGAAAACAATATCTAACTTGAAAACACAAAATGAAAACTGAAATAATTTCTAATAAGACACCGGAAGACAGAGTTAGAGTTTCAATTATGCCTTGCATTGAATTCAGTCCTGGAAACATGTCATTGCACATTAAGGCACCCAAACAAGAGACGAGTTGACAATGAAGACCTTATTGAATATATTGATGGAGCAACTTCTAGTAAACTTGTTGTGAAGACCTTGAGGATATTTTTGGAGCAACATTGTTGAAGCTGATGGTATAACATTGTTGGAGACGATCTTGAAGGGCCTTGAAGTGAAGCTTTTGGAGCAACTATTGAAAAATCCTTAGAGAATTTAAGTAAGGCACTTTCTATCTTCCATCACCTTTTTCCTTTCAATATCCTTTAAACGATTTTGTTGATATTTAATGTTTGAAATCACGTTAATTCCTTGATTATATGTGTTTGGGGACTAGAATAATTTCACACTAAACCATGCAAACTTAAAAGTAACTTAACAGATCCATAAAGTAATAACAATCATAATTCCTAATTTCCTATTGTACGATATGATGCAAATTATTCAAACATGAAGCAATGAAGACATGCAATGTCTGAATTTCAAGATTGATGAACCAATACAAGAAGTTAGAAACCACAACTTTGATTCAATACTCTGTGTCCTAACTCCAGGAAGGAATCTAGTTTGTAGTACAGAACATGCATCGTGTATTATCAATTCTTAATTGACAACAACTAAAGGTCATCTACCTCATCAATTCCTTCCCATTTGTGTTTTTATGTTATATTCCTTATAAAAGTGTCAAATTTCTCTCAAAGTAAGCAACCACTGAATAAAATAAAAAATAGTTGAGATATGATTGAGAAATGGTCATTTATTTCTTGAAAGGATCTTCACAATTTCTTTGGTTGTTTTTCATCTCAAAAAACAAGAAATGACCTAAGAAACTATCGTGATGTAATATAAGAAACAACACGGTGCAATGGCCATTTTCAAAGCCAAATGATGTCCATTGAGGACATGGCCTTTATTTGGTTCCCGTTTCATAGGAGTTTCGGGTAGAAATGGAACTTTGTTGTACCATTTCCAGTAGTAAAAAAGGAAAACCTTCTTTTTCCATGGGAAATAATTTACCTTTCCTTTTTCAAGATAATCTAAATCACAAAAAATATGAACTATATTGCACACATTCTTGGATAATGTGAAAGTGGAAAAGGAATACCCTACACAAGTGATGCACGCATGTACATTTGAACACTAATAGATTTTTGTAGTTGAAATGCAATGCTTGTTTTCATTTAAATGTAGGGTTTTTAAAGCAGGGAGAAATAATGGCTGCCAAATTAATAGCGTTTCTTTGGGAAAAATTTAAATCTTGTATTGGGTGATGAAGATAATAGAGGGTATTGAATCTTGATTCTTTACATCTAGAGAGAACCCTACAGCCTAACACAATCCAATGGAATTGACCAAAAAACCCAAATAGAGTCAACCCTACTATAGGAGGAAGGGCCTGCAGTAAGAACTTACCATTTTGCAAGAGCTGAGGGTGAATGTTGTTCTGCAAGAGCTGAGGTCCAATGTTGTTCTGCAAGAGCTGAGGGCGAATGCAGGGCGAATGTTGTTTTGCAAGAGCTGAGGGAAAATGCAGGGCGAATGTTGTTCTGCAAGAGCTCAGGGCGAATGTTGAGGGCGAATGCTGTTCTGCAAGAGCTCAGGGCGAATGTTGAGGGCGAATGTTGTTCTACAAGAGCTGAGGGCGAATGTTGAGGGTGAATGCTGAGGGCGAATGCTGTTCTACAAGAGGGGAGGGAAAATGTGTGCATGATATCAGACGTTAATATAGCACACATGTACATTTGAACACTAATAGATTTTTGTAGTTGAAATGCAATGCTTGTTTTCATTTAAATGTAGGGTTTTTAAAGCAGGGAGAAATAATGGCTGCCAAATTAATAAGCGTTTCTTTGGGAAAAATTTAAATCTTGTATTGGGTGATGAAGATAATAGAGCATATTTAATCTTGATTCTTGACATCTAGAGATAACCCTACAGCCTAACACAATCCAATGGAATTGACCAAAAAAACCCAAATAGAGTCAACCCTACTATAGGAGGAAGGGCCTGTAGTAAGAACTTACCATTTTACAAGAGGGCGAGGCGAATGCGGCTACGCAGAGGCGAGGGGGCGAATCTTTGTTACCAACGAAGCGAGAGAGAGCAATGCGCGCGTGATATCAGACGTTAATGTAGCTATTGCGACGTATATGAAACAATAAAATCATTTTTATGTAGCGCACATATAAGTTTCATATTTGTATTTAGCGCGCATATAAGTGTCGTTATACCGACGACGGAAAAGGCGTCGCTATTGCAACGAAGGCCTCCAAACGTCACGATTATGACACTTAGACATTGTGTCGCACTTGCGACGTTTATAGGTAGTCGTCGCAATAGCGACGCGTTGGGCCATAGTGTCGCAATTGCGACGTCTTCCTCCAAACGTTGCAATTGCGACACTTTTCTAAGTGTCGGTATTGCGACACTTTTCTATAAACGTCGGTATAGTGACGGTTTCGGGCGGGATGGAAAAAATTTGGGGAAATTCCGACATCTAGTCAAAAGCGTCGGAACCAAGTGTCGGAATTTCCGCCAAATGTAGTAGTGACGGCAGCAAGTCAAGCTGCATGTGAGGCTATATGGACAAGGAAGATCCTAGTCGGTTTGTTCAGTTCTCATTTAGATCCTACAGTGATATATTGTGATAATCAGAGTTGCGTTAAACTCTCGATTAATCTTGTGTTTAATGATACATCTAAGCATATAGATATCTGGTATCATCATATCAGAGATTGTGTGCAACGAAAGATCATGTTGTTTCGGTACATTCCTATGGAAGATCAAGCTGCAGATATTCTGACGAAGGCACTCACCAGGAGAAAATTTGAATACCATAGAGGCAGGATCGAGGTGAAGGATAATCCCTATCTTATTGAGAGGGAGTGTTGAGATTCAACAAGATGATGAGCTTAGTGAGAATTAAGCACTTCACTAAGTGGGGCCCGTAGGCTATTTTTAGGTGTATGTCTATTTTTAGACATGGTGAGCATATTCTATAAGTTGCAAGATGCTATTTGTAGATGGTTGGTCAAATGTGAAAAATAGATGACATTCTATTTTTAGAATATTGGGTGAAATCTATTTATAGATCGTTAATCTAAAAATGGATGCATGTCAATTATTATTAGCCCTTAATAATAATCCGACAATAAATATCAACTTATTCTCTTGGAGCACTTTATTTCAGTGAACAGATTTGGAAAATCAGTGGGTTGAAGGAATTACGCAATTCCTAGGGTGGTTGGTGAATCATGTAGGGAGGACTCAGTTAGAACTGAAGTGGGAAAGTTGCGACAGAGTTGGAAGAGTAGTTATGGAATTTTTTATTCAGTTTAACTCAGTTAAGTGAGTTAAACTCAATTGTGCTAGTTGTATCTAGTTCTAACTGAAGATACACTAGTGAGAGTTTAGTGAATTAATTATTTAATTAATTCATAACTAGAGACTCACTTGCAACTGAACAAATACAGCAGTTAACTACTTGCATGTCAGTTCTAGTGGAGACCCAGTGGAGAGATAGGTGAAAGGGTGAGATGGACTATCTGTTGTGAATATAGTGATGCATTCAATGCATCTGACACACATTGGAGATGCCAATGAAGATTGCGCAGTCAAGGCAAGGCCAATTTGAATTCATTCTGAGGTCTTCTTCAGCAAGGATTGCGTAGTGGAGGCAGGCTGTTAGGAGGCAAGAAATTGGTGCACAGATATGCAAATTTCTGCATGACAGTGTGTAATGATTGTTGATTGTATTAAGAGCTTGATGTACTAAGATTTGTATGAGATTATTACATGATCCATTGATATACATAATATATGATAGTTGGGGTTTTTAGCTTTAAGCTTTCCCGTTAAACAACTGTGTTTATGTGCGATTGATTTTGCTTCATATGTGTTTTGCAATTGGCGATTTAATTTCCGCAAAGAATTAAGTGGAAGGATTCTACATTAGACATAAGTTAATTTGTTAGATCAGGGGAGTCCGGTAATATACATACATCTTGTATAATTTCTATAGTTGTCGTGCCGGTTGGAAAGCACAACAAAGATTTTAACGAACGTAGAGTAGTTCTCACTAATGTGTGGTGTCCTACCAATTTTCTCCATATCTAATAGACCAACTAGTTTCATATCCTTTAGTTGCATACCCTAGCAGGACCTTTATGTACTCCACTTGTTGATAGGGAGAGGAACTCTCTCTCTCGAAGTAAAGTAAGTGAGTGATGAAATTATTTTCCCTAGAAGGAATTCTTTCAGCTCCCTTCATATTTAAATATATTTTTTTATTAAATCTACCACTACAAGAGCTAGTTTCAGAAAGTGAAATTTAGATGGAGATTGAACTTGCACAGGAAACTTAGCTATGAGAGGATGTTTTCTCAGAGCATCTAGCCAAAAATTCCAGGAAGTAGAACGTTGGAGTGATCCCTTTCTGTCTTTATTTCTTTACGAAACCTTTTAGTGGTATATGTCAATCAATCTTGGTAGTTCAAGTGGTGTTTCCTTTGGATATTTTTTATCAAGTGTTAATATTTCCCACGAATCCCTCGAACAAAGATAGGCAATTAAGTCATTGCTTTGGGGATCAGAATCAAGAATTCTGCCTAGTGTATGACTGAAGGGATCATGCGAAGAATTTGATAGATTTATTCAACCTGGTTAGGTAGTTTATGGTTATTTCTTTTATGTCTCTTTCACTTTTGGAAACAATACTTTCATGAACTCAATGAATACCATATTTTGCATGTTTCAATTATTCACGAATTCAAAACATTTAAATGTAAAATGTCAATATATGCCTATTAAAATGATAAAATATTTGAAGAGAGATTACATGTACCTAAAAAAAATCCTTTTATTTTTGTTTGAATTATAATCAAGATATTTTACTCTAGCAACGCTTTCTAAGGAGGCTAGCAAAAAACATTTTTTTTAGGAGGCTAGCGAAAATTCCACCTTCAAAATGTAAACAACTTGAATAACATCACCTTCATGAACTAACTATCTAGCCAGAAGGAAGAAGGAATGCTAGCCATGGAAACTTATTCTATGTCGGTAGTTAGGAATAAATATAAAGTATCAAAGCGAACCTTGCAGACAATGGTCAAAATAGGTCTCATAGGTCAAAATAGGTCTCATAAAACAGGTCTTCTAATTTGAGGGAATGGAATTATTCCCACTTTTAAAGATAGTCACAATAAGACTCTAGAGTCCAAGGCTTAGGAAAACCTTACTTCACTACCAAATTGAAGAGCTTATGTATGTGCAGAAAGAGGATAGGTCCTCCCATTTTAAAAAATTTGGTAGCCTTCAATATCCTTAGCTTTCCCATTACTGATTTACTCAACCCAAAACTCAATATCTTCTAAAGAAAAGATATCACCCTCTGTAGGAGCATTCAAAATGACATCCATCCTATTAGGGGATTCGTAATGGTTTTTATGGTAAATATTCTTGTTCTTTAAGGGAATAAAATTATTTTCATAGTTTTGTAATCAATATTTTTCTCCAAAACTTTTCAAGATTAGAAACTTTAGAAGGTGTGGTAATTTCTTTCGTTTTATATTTATATAGTATTTTTTCTTCCTTTTGATAAAATATTTATATGTATTTTTATTACCAAGTTTTAAGGTTTCGTTAGGAGCACTCCTAATCACTTTTAGAAATTTTACAATCATTATCATACAAAGGGATGGTAGGTCTGTCTTAACTAGTGTTAAGAAGAAAATTAACATTGCTATGATAAGAACTAATTCTCATGATCTTCATAACGAAACTAGGTGTTGGTCAATTCCCAAAATGCCTTTGGAATAAAAGAGTCTATCACGAGTGCCATATTAAAAGGTTTGAAGATGAAAAGTGTTTTCTCTTAATTTGTTCATCTTATACTCCCTCTCTCTCTTTTTTCATTCAAAAATATTCTATTAGCTGATTAAAAAATTACATAGGATTGTAGTGGAAGAATTTCTCTCCTACCTCACTCTGACCAGATTTAATATACAGTAGAGATAAACAAAAACAGAGAGAATATACCATAAACTATAGCATGTTCACATCCAAAAAGCACAAAAGCTCCAAAAAATAGTGATAATACATACATAACCAACCAACATAAAAAGTTACTGGGAGGAGTAGGGGCTTTCCAGACGTTGAAATGGTCTAGGAGTCTCATTTCCTCATGAGCATGGTGTTCCAACTGGTCAATTCTACCTTCAATTCGATCCAACATTTTCAATATGCATCTATGGATCCTCCAGATTGAATCCATTCTATCCAGCATCACCCACTAGTTGTGTTATAAATAGTTCATGAAGGAAATTAATTCATTCCCATCATCATGTCACTGTTGCCATAATTTTTCCAATAGCACTGTGATGTTTTGTAATTGTCTATCTAGAGACCCCGGTGAGGGCGTAGCAGCTACTTGGTTGGGATTTGGCCCATACTCATGATCCACCTCGTCATCAGAAGCCATTTTAGGCCCACCCTCCCCCTCGCCTCTCTTTACACTTTCCTTACCAGCCTGCGCCTGAGCGTCTCCACGAGGAGTCGAACTATGACTGGCATGACCCCTTTGTCGAAGCATATTGTGCCTTGAAACAAACCACCAAATCACAATCCAATTACCAGCCTAAATGCCTTGGTCAATCGAGGAATACTTCCCACCATATTGGGTAAAAAAATCCGCCCTCAACTCCGCAGTGCAGTGCCCCGGAGCCAAAGAGAAAGCCCCACCCAATATCCAACACATCCCCCGAAAACCTGGATTGATTCCCCAGAGGCCAATTCAAATGAAGTGTGACACTATGAGACCAGAGCCACCAACAACCACAATTATCTATAAAAATATCAGTCTCCACCAAAATACAACTTGGGATATAAGATGTAACTAACCCCCCCCCCCCCACTTCCCTCGACGGAATCTCCAAAGCACTCGGAAAGAAAATCTGACCCAAAACAAGCTATACCACACCAGTTCTGTTAATGGATGCACAAAGCCAAGGGGAAAGGAAGGATACTTTGACACTTACTAAGCCCCCGACAAAGATATTTTGAGCCCAATGCACCTTTTTAACGAAGTAGCACCATAGAATCTTGCTCCACCCCTCTTATGTCCAACTAACAGGGAATTCGCCACTCTGACTCCTGTCAAGGTCCCAGACCGAGAAACTCAACACCTTGAGCCCAAATAGTTTGCCACCCTTTCGATTAACATTCCCAACGCTATGTGCAGTAAATGAAAGAAGGGGCATGCATAGTCAGGCGACTTGTGCATACTCCACAACTATTCTGCCACCCTCAAATGCTCACATGCAAGAAGATAAACTACCGCAGGAAGACCCCCTTTTGAATTTTAACTTGCATTTGTCTCTTGAATTCTCTAGACAAACAAGTCTCTTGCCACCACTTTTTTTATTGATCATTATGACTAGTGAGACCCTCCCTTGGGATGCTCACCTCCCCGCCTCCAACACTAAATGTGTTTTGTTGAGTCATCCTATTGAGATATTTATCTTATACTCATATTTTTTTTTTTGGTAATTGAGGCTAAACTATATTAATTCGAAAGTAAAATAGTACAATGCTACAGATTGGGTTGGTAAGTTGCGGTTAGCCAATCCCAGCCTTTGTTGCGCAAGTATGGGGCTTCCTCCTTCGAGGAAACCAGCCCGAAAAAGACAACAAACATAAAATTACAAAGTGTGTCGTAGCACCAGTGAAAATAGAGGTTCTATGATAATAAAAAGCATGACAAAAAACTAAAAAGAGTTGAGTTGTTGCGCAGTCATGAGTCTTCTGCATCATTATTGCTATTCGGGTCTTCCTCCATGATGGGACAGACATACTCCTGCGTAGCGGCATCCTCTTCAGCATTAGGTTGACGCGGAGGCCTGGAAGTAGGTGCGCAGAGGATGGGAGCCACTGGGTACTCGGCATCCGTGACTGATCTCATCCAGGTGCCTTTCGAGTCCATTATCCAGACGTCTGCGTTATCCCCTTCATCCTCCTATGCTAGAAGAGGCTCAGTCTTGTGGGGCAAGGGGTGTTCCTGGTGCGCAATGGTGGATTTTCGTGGTCTGTTTATGCCTCCTCCTCCTGGTCAAGTTCGGGACTCTTGGGGGCCTCTCTAACGTGACTACCCGAGGAGGAGCCTTCAACGGATTCCAAGTGATTATCTAGCCCCCGGTGGTAGCGACCAGGGAGCACACTTCTATGGCCACCTCCGACGATTCGTTGGCGCAGTCTAGGGGCCATGGTCAGATGAAGCAGTGGTTTGATGGGGGTCTGAGAGGAGGTGAGGCGCAGCTATGACCTGAGACGGGAGGTGCGCAACGAAGTGTTATTGGACAAGGAGGTGCTCTGATGGAGGATGTGCAGTAAGGGGCGCAGGATAATGGGAGCACACACGCTGGTGAAACTAGCAAGGCATGTGGAGCCGAGGTGAGGCGCGCATTCAGGGGAGTACGCAACCTGGGGGATTCTACGAAGCGCAGCACTAAGGGGGAAGCTGCGCGGCAGATTCGGCATGTAGGAGGGCTAGCACTGAATAAAAAATACCAGAAGGAGCAGACTGTGAGTAGCTCTATGCTGTAGGTCCTCCCCTTTCGTAAGGCTGTGACACATGCGAAGATGTTGAGCATTATTATGCCTCGCTCTCAACTGCATGTTGTAACTGATTTCATGAGTAGGCATGTGCGTAGAGTTATGGCTGCACATCATATCTGTGTAGCAGATCATTCAAGAGATTGTAGTAGAGAGGTGCCCCTGAGGGGATGTTGCTGTCTTTGTGTGCCTTCATAATGTTGGGTCTTTATGTCATCTCATGCAAATGATTGCATGAGTGAGGATCCACGTCGAGTGAAGGCCTACGCTAGAGACCTTCAACATCTCAAGTGTGGGAGAGACTGTGTTCATGAATGTTGCTACTGTCACCCGCATCCAAAGAATCTTATACTCATATTAAATATAAATAAAATTTTAAATAATTTTGATTAATCTTTTATTTTCTTAAAATAAAAATAAAAACATATAAATTTTAATAAAAGTGAATAATAATCATTCTCATATATAAAAATAAAATTATATAATTATAATTTTATCATTTAAATTCATCTTAATTATCCTCCTTTTTACACACAAGACCTACTAAATTTCAGTCATATTTAATAGGTCTCTAGAGGGAATTGAACTCCACACCACCATGATGGACTACGAATCCGAACGAGAAGAATGCAGCAACTTCCACGACTTAGGCAGTATCGTCTTCTGTGTCCAGTTGTGATCCAGGAAGCCCTTCCTTGGGCATGGAAGAAGCAAAAGAAAGTCTGGAAGTTTCGAATTCCATGGCTAGAGGGAATCGAACCCTGCCCACGGACTAACCCCACCCACGGAGGCGTTGTCAAGATCCTATAATAATCAGAGATCCATCCAGGTGAGCAGGGTAGGAATTTCAAATCTCGAACACCTGACGGTTTCTGCTATTCTAATGCCTGTTTTAATCACTTTAAGCCAAATTTTAACGGTTTGAAAAAAAAATTACCTGTATTTAACGGGCAAATCACCCCATGACGGGAAATTTGCCCATCAAATTCCATCCCTGCAGGCGAGGAATAATTTCATGCGCAAGAGGCGGTCGCGAAGGAGAAAGAGAGCTCCGATCACGATTATGAGTGCAGATCCCGCTGATTTCCAAGCAATGGTTCATCAGATGATGGGTTTTCCCGTCGAAAACAACAGCGGGACTACCCTGTCTCGGTTGAAGCCACACCGAAATCGGCCCGACCGAATCGGCGACGATAAGATGCCCTCCGCCCTGCTCGCGCTCGATGCCTCATCCACTGTCATAAACGACTTATTTGGCACTCGCCCTAATTAACTAAATCCAACAACCTTCTGCAAAAATTTGGCAGAAGAGTCCGTGTATTCAGCGGGCAAGTGCAGCATCTAGCTTGCATTTCAATTCCATGGGAATTGACAAGGTTAACATTTTACTGGGCCATATTAACGCTTTTTCTCGAATGGATTTCTGGAATTAATTATCAATTCGCTCTTTAACATTTGAAATTCATGAAGTTTTTAAGCTTTGATCAGAGAAATAACACGAGTAGCAGTGGATTTGCGTGTTGGATGGTGGAGTATGGGTAAAGGATGACAGAGGATGTGGACCATGACGTGTATGCAGAGTCCGTCCATGGTAGGCAAGGACGGTTCATTTGGATGCCAGCATTTAAATATGGAAATGTTGACTTCAAAATCATTTATGCGTGCATGACATTAGCGCAAATTCCAGACTTCGACTTCTAAACAGCTAGCTGCTTTTTAGCCTTGAAAATGATGGAAATTTCCGTAAGATTTTTAGAAAATTTGGGAGTGATTTTTGTAAATCAATATTATAACTATCAAATTTTAGTTTTAGGTGTCTTAGAGGTTTTTAATGGTGTTGAATCTATTTTCACTATCAAAATCATGATTCAAACACTATCACGTAAGGTTTCTTAAATTTTTTTGGTCCAGATTCCTACCAATTTTAACCATCGAGAAAATTCCTCTATTTCGTGAAACAACTCCCTTCTAAACCATTTTTATGTCACATGCTATAATTTTGCTACATTATAATTTGGGTGATAATTTACATGTGCGAGAATTTAATAGAGTAATGTTTAAATGATTGCTTTTAAATGTTGGAATTGTATTTTAAATCCAAAAAAAAGTTAAATGTTTTCATATTTTTTTAATTGCCTAGATTGTAATAATTTAAAATTATAATTCCATCGATTTTTCTTTCCTCGAAAAAATAAAAATATTTAAATATTATAAATGAAAATTATAAAATTTGTATATTGTTTGTTATTGGACTTGCTGGCATATTGTTATTGAAAATACTTAAATATTGTAAATGAAAATTATAAAATTTTTATATTGTTTGTTATTGGACTTGCTGGCATATTGTTACTGTTGTATGTTATGTTAATTCTGCACATAATTAATAATGAAGAAATAAGATAATAAGGCTTGGAGGTGTAGTTCGGAAAACATGAAATGGGTGTTTAATTGGTGTCGCACGACATTATGATGAAAGGAATCGACTTGGGGGCGTGACAGTATGGGTGAGGTCTCAAAATGTTGAGATCTCTTCAAGGGAGATAATGTTCAAGGTCATTGTAACGTGAGTAGAGGATGTTTCTATGGCTTTCTAGCTCACTGGGTGTTTCACCAAATTTCTAAATGATGGAGCAACTCACCTGATATGATATGGACTCTGTTTTGGTGGAATAACTCAATTCCTAATTGTCTTGTGGTGCTTGCTAATGATTATGTAGCGGGTATCAGGAATAGAAGTGTTTTTCGTGATAGTGTGAATACATCTTGGCTCAGGGTAGTGGTGGGACATTTAGACCGACCTAGCTGCATTCAATGTGACAGTGTACGGGATACGATGGTTCGGGGTACAAAAACGATGGGGGGTGGAGGCCATGGAAATGGAAGTAGGTACAGGAAGACGAGGGATAATGTAGTTTCCTCAAGCATTAAACCGAGAAAGAGTGTTCGACGTACTAATGCTCAGAGACTCAAGGAGGCGATGCAGGCCTACGATTCGGGCACGCCTGCGGATGTCAAACATTTTATTAAAACCTGAGAAACAAATCTTAACCGCCTAACAGCTGCAGAAGTCAAGGTGGAGGATTAGCAAGATCTTGTCCCGGATCCAGGTAACACCTGGGGATGCATCACTTAGTACAAACACACAGTGCACCTTTACTAGATTAGGAAGAGCCTGGTGGCCAGAGCCATAATGACTCCTCAATGCATGCTAGGGAACCAAACCCGAGTTTTTAGGAAATTCAAAGAGAGCTACAATTGATCCAAGTTCAGATTCAACATCAGAACAAGCGCCTTGGCTGCATTGAAGAGCACATTCCATGCCTCCTTCAATCAGAGTTATCGGGTTCGAGTGCACCAGACCCAGTTCCAATGGAGTCTTCTGATTAGTTGATGTTTTCGTGTTTACTTGTGTTGGAATTTTGCTAGTTTTTTTATAGTTATATATGTCAGTCACTGTAGAATTTTGTAGGTATATATGTAGAAATTGTTGGTCAGACTTACAAGCTTATAAATCCTTGATGGACATTGATAAAACTTTCATATTTTGGTTGGCCTATAATGCATTTTGGTGGCCAGCAAACCCGGCTTCCCATATGGTGATTGAAGTCGCCGAACGCCTTTTACATGATTGTAACTTGCTTTTAAATTGAATGAATGAAGAAGGACCTACCCAACTTACAAAAAATAAAAATCAACTAACCAAATGAGCACAATGAGAATGCAATTATTAATGGTTTATAATGTTTTTAATTAAAACTAACCAAATATGTATAATCATTTATGTTTTTGTTATAGCCTATAATGTTCTTTCATTTAAAGTAATTTTTTTAAGAGACGTGTTAAAAGTTCAACAAAATTACACATAGTCATTATACTATATTATAGAATAAGCCTCTCAACTCAATCACTTCTCAAATCTAAAACTTTATAAAAATCTAAAACTTTATTAAACTTGATACGTTATATTTGGTGTTCAGTGATATTCACCGAGATCAAATTTGGTGAATTCCGTTCTTTGACAAATAGATTCCGTCGAGAAACACTAATCTCTCTGAACATTCGAGCTATGAAACTAAATATTAATGAAAAGTGTCACAAGCGCCAATGTACCTTAACGATTTAGAAAATTTAATTATTAAAATGATTAATTTTATAATTCTTTAAAACCTCTCAATAAGAAAAAAAACCCTTTGACATATTTTCATTTGTTTAGTTTAATCACTGTTGAAATTAAACTTTCAAAAAATAAAATGTTTTATTAAATTAAAAAATAATAATTTCAAAGTAAAATAGCGTATGTCACTGGATATTTAAACAAAGTTTTATGAGGATAACTTAAATAGATACTTATTTTAAAACATGTTTCTAAAAAGTTTGGAAGTGTAGAAAGGTTTTGTAATGCTTATTTTCAAAGTTGTTTCCAAATATTTTGGAAATTGAATAAAACAGATTAAAAAAATAAAATAAAATAGTCAACAGATTGAGAGACGTTATTCCGCCGGGATCAATATTGGTAACTGCATCAAGAATCAGCAAAGCGTCTGCCAAAAGCCGCTTCACCATCTTCGCGTATAAAAAAGAACCGCAATCACTGCAAGCAAGAGACCACGGATGATAACTGCGAACTGGATTTTAGAAATTTTGTAATGTATCAGGTAGTGTAATTTTCAATTAGAAATTTGGTTATCTTAAGTTAGATTTATCAAATGGATTAAATTTAGTGATAGGTAAAGTTTTAATTATTTTATATATTAATTTATTTTGTTTTTGAAATTTGGTTTATGTGATTCATATAATCCGGTGCAATTGCTAGTTATGTAGTGTTCAATGTTATTTGAATTAATCAATGTGGTTTGTTTTCAAAATAAGATGAGAAATATAATGATATAGTGTTGATATTTTCCAAATCAATTAGTATGTTTTATTTTTAGAACAAGATGAGAAATCAAATCGATGGAAAGAGGATCCAACTAACCATTAAGGAATAATAACTAGTTTCACTAAGAAAAGAAAAATATATAAATAAAATAATTTATTAAATCATTTTATTATTATATTATATTTAATTTAGTTTATTAGTTAATAATTATAATATATTTTATTATTATATTTTAATTTTTTAATTAAAAGATATTTTAATGGGAAATATATAATTGTCTTTTCGGATTAATCACATCATTAGGATTTGGTCGACGTTTTGAAGCAACTAATGTGGTTCATCCTCAGGACAAGGTGAAAAAGTCAATCGATCTTATTGAATAAATAGTGTAGATACATTGTTGCCTGGTATTTGCCGAAGAAACTAGCCGTTAAAAAACTAGCCCAAAACAAACTTGAGCAAACTTGATGTTCTTGCCCTAAAACCTCTGACGGACAACCCCAACATTGCCATCCTCGAGGCTGGCAAAGGTGGTGCTATAGTCATTATGGATAAATCTGACTATATCAGCAAAATGTCAGTCCATCTTTCAAATAGTGGCAGTTACGTTAAGCTTAAAAAGAATCCCCTTAAATATATTTCTAAGGAGATTTCCCTAGCCATTAAATCTGATCCCTTTCTTAATCCTCTCTAGAAATCTTATTGAGAGTAATCCCCACACCCCCAAGATTTATGGCCTCCCGAAAATTCATAAATCAGGGGCCCCTTTGAGACCTATTGTTAACACAATAGGTGGTCCCTCTTATCATCTTGCTAAATTCTTAGCCCAAAAGCTTAAACCCCTTGTGGGTCTCACCGACTCCTATGTTAAGGACCCGGCCTCCTTCAACAATGAATGAAAGGACATCGAGTTAGAACTTGGGAAATTATTAGTAAGCTTTGATGTTGTTTCATTATTTACCAAAATCCCTATCAAGGAAGCCATTGATGTCGTTAAGCGGATCTCTGACCAGGACACTTCTAAGTTAGTTGGCCTCTGTCTCACCTCGACCTTTTTAATTTTTCAAGGTGAGTTCTATGAGCAGACTTGTGGTGTTGCTATGGGATCCCCTCTCTCACCTATAGTTGCTAGCATTTTTATGGAAGATTTTGAATCAAAGGACTTGGCCTCAGCTCAATTTCGCCCTAGGAAGTGGAAGATATTCATGGATGATACTTGTGTCATTTGGCCCCATGGTTGGGAGAAGCTGGCTCTGTTTCTCGGGCACCTAAATTCCCAATCAGATTCCATCAAATTCACCGGTTGATGGTTCCCTTCCTTTCTTGGATATCCTTCTCTCTAGAATGTATGATGGTTCCATTTCCCACCAAGTTATTTGCAAGAAAACTCACACAAAACAATATCTTCATGCTGGTTCTCATCATTTTCCTGCTCAGAAATTTGGTGTTCTTTGCGCTCTTGCTACCCGTGCCCTTAGAATCTCTGACGACAACCACTTGGAGTCGGAGAAATCTCATCTTCTTGAGGCTTTTAAAAATAATGGGTATAGTAGATCTGAGGGCCATAGAGCCTTTCAAAAGGCCTATAAAGGATTAAAGGAAAATCTACTTGAGTGGATCTTATTTCCAAGGTTCATCTCCCATTTATCGAAGGGACCACGGACAATATTGCTCATGTCCTTAGAAGGAATAATGTCTCCTCTTCATTCAAAACCCTTTTCACTATTAAAAATTCTCTCGGATTTGTCAAGGACCCTATCAACCCAAAGGACATGAAGGGTGTTTACATGATTTCTTGTTCATGTGGCACGCACTATATTGGTGAAACATGCAGATCTATTAGATAAAGAATCCAGGAGCATGCTACAGACATTAGGCACAATCGATCTCGCACATCCACTCTTGCAGAACATGTGTAGAAATTGCGTCACCATGTGCGCATTAAAGACTCCAAAGACATTGCCAAGGTCGACCACTTCCATCATAGGAAACTTAGGGAAGCCATTGAGATTGAGCGACATGCTAAAAATCTTAATAGAGATGATGGTTGGAAGTTAAGTAAAAGCTCGACTCCAACTCTCTCTAGATGAATTTTTTGCCCCCTTGCTTATTTTTTCCTAATGTTGTTTTTTCATTTTTTTCCCTTTTTCTTCTTGTGTCTAGTCTTTTATATTTTATTACCTCTTGATATTTTTTATATATTATCATTTATGTTTTTATTTATATTTTTCTCCTTGTTATATTTTTATATATTATCTTTTATGTTTTTAATATTATATAATCCCCTATCTATTATATTAATAAATAATTAAATCTCTAACCTAACAATTTTATATTAAAAATTACATAAAGCTTTTTATTTTTATTATAATATCTATTAATTTATTCTCAATAAATTTTTTAATTAAAAATATTTAATATTACTTCCTATTAACTAACCGGGTAGGTTTTTTTTACAATGATTTGGCAGAAGAGTCCGTGTATTCTGCGGGCACCGCAGCGTCTAGTTCGCATTTCAATTCCATGGGAATTGACAAGCTGAACATTTTACTGGGCCATATTAACGCTTTTGCTCGAATGGGTTTCTGGAATTAATTAGCAATTCTCTCTTTAACATTCGAAATTCATGAAGTTTTGAAGTTTTGATCAGAGAAGTATTACGAGTAGCAGTGGATTTGCGTGTTGGATGGTGGATTATGTGTAAAGGATAGACAGACGATGCGGACCATGACGCGTCTGCAGAGTCAGTCGGTCCATGGTGTTGATATTGGGTAAAATACATTGTAGGGGAGGGAGTTCATTTGGATGCAAAAAAGTGTTTAAAATGGCAAGTTGACTTTAAAATCATTTATGCGTGCATGACATTAGTGCAAATGCCAGACTTCGACTTCTAAACCATTTTTGTCGCACATGCCGTAATTTTGCTACACGGTGATGATTTACATGTGCGAGAATTTAATATAGAAATGTTTAAATGATTGTTCTTATATGTGTGAATTGTATTTTAAATCTTTAAAAATGGTTAATGTGTTTTTTTAATCGCTTATATTGTAATAATTTTAAATTATAATTCCATCGATTTTCCTTTTCTCGAAAAAATAATTTATAATTTCAATTATTTATGTTTAAATTTCATAGAAAATTGATTAAAAATTATTTAAATTTTTTTTATTTAATTTTCAAAAATTTATTAATTTTCTTATTTTATTTTTTTTGAAATTGTTTATTAGATTTGGTGAAAAAGTTTATATCGTCTATAAGTTAGACTATGTATTTTAAATTATATGTGTTAATAAGCATGTTTCTTTTTAAAAGGATTTTTTAGAATTTTAACCTCCATGGAATATTCTAGAACATTTTTAGTAGTAATCATATATCAAAGGTTAAGATCTATCTCAAAAATAGTTATGTCCAACTCTCTTCAACCATGGACCTCAAGAGTTGTGGGGGACCAAACCACCAAGAATGGATCTCAAGAGTTGTGGGGACCAAACCACCACACACAACCGTTGGACCATGAACAAGCATCATAACAAACGAGTTATTTTTTTTTGGGCATATATGGTATTGATAAATCATGTTGTAAAATAAGATATGGTTTTCTACACGTGTGGTATTGATAGACCATGGTATTGTAACAAAGTTTTATATGCTAATAATCTCCATGGTTAAGGAGTGGTGAATCACGGTAGCTAAGAATTGTGTTATTTGTTTTCGTAAATGTATATACATGTTTAAGTCATAATTGGTTTTTTATAATTATTAATAATAATAATAATTTAAAATGAAATTAGAATTTAATAATTTTGTTTTTAATGTTACAATGTGAGTGCTATTTTAATGCTTACCTTAGAATCCCAACAAATTTTGATGATTAGAAATGGGGTTACTTCAATAGAAATGTCACAATAATTCAAAACCATAGAATGTGTAAACCACCATATGCCATAAATGAGAATGCAAGTGAAATGTTCAAAACAAATTGTAGATTTGTCCTCCATATGCCATAAATGAGAATGCAAGGGAAATGTTCAAAACAAATTGTAGATTTTTCTTCCTTCCAAAACTTGTAATAGGCTCCCAGATCGACTTGAGACAAAGATGTGCATAAGCCTAGATCGAAAAATACCTTCCCACATGTACACATTGTATAAGGACAACAAACGAAAATGTGTGAGATAGTTTTCTTCAGTAGCTTTACAAAGGGGGCATTTGTTAAGCCCTTTCCTACCTATTTTTAAATCGTTATCCCATGTTAGGAGTTTGTTGTTCAAAGGAAACAAAAAAGAGACTTTGCATTATAGAGGGCCGTGCATCTTCCAAATGGTGCTCCACCACCATTTTGTTTCCCCAACATGGAGAGATTCTACATAAGTGGTGTATCCAAGTTTGGTAGTGTAATGTTCGTTTTGGGGGTTCTTTGTCCATATGAGGTCATCTACGATGTCGTCTTTTAAACTAATAAAGTTTGTTAATCCCGTAAACCAAGATATGTGTCTCATTCTATGACGTCTTGTCCAGAGAAACCTAAGGGATTTCCACCTTGCATGCCCCCACAATTGTGGAGATTGTGCCTTAGCATTTATAAGAAAATAGATTATTTCCATTTGTAGTTAGTTTAGGAGGGGGGAGACAGACGAAATTCATTCCCATTCCCCATCCAAAAGTACTGGCCAAACTTCACTTTTGTGGCATTCCTAATATGTCAGGAAATTCCATATCCAATTAGGGGCAAATGTTTAAGCAAGATCTTTCCCAACATTTGATCATTTTGGATATTTGTGTGGCTAATGAAACCATTCATTCAAGGACATTGAAGGAAGGTATTTGGATTTAATGATCTTTCCCCAGAGAGAGGAGTTTTGTGTCAAACACAAAAGGTTGTGGGTTTCTAGAGCTTTATTGAGATTAAAAAAAAATCCCCACCCTCCAAGATTCTTTTGGCATAGCCCCGTTATCCCACTTGACCAGAGGGATCCCGCCTACTTTTGTTTAACCAGCCCTGAGGAAGTGGAAATTTATTTTGCATTTTTTTTTTCAAAATTCATTTGGGAACATGTGTAATTGAAATCTAGTATATTTGGATGTTTTCTACAACTACTTTCAGGAGGGTGAGGCTACCACCTCTTGAGAGAAGATAATTAACCTCCATTATCCTTTTCTTAATGCTATCCTTCTAATGGAGCTTATGATAGATGTTGATTCCTAGATATTTGTATGAAGGAATTTCCTCCAAGTAGTTGTTTTCATAAATGAATATATCATATTTGATATTTTTGGATTTGATTATCATGACTTTAGTTTTGTTTGTATTAACAATTATACCCAACTTGGAGCATAAACCTCGGAGGATTATGAGTTGTTTTCCAAGATCGTAATGGCTCAATCTCAAAAGAACAATATCGTCTATATAAATGGGAAAATTTATGACTATACTAGTGAGCATGGGGCCAACAAAACCTACACCTTCCAAAAACTCTTTTAAATTTTCAATATATATGCCAAAAATGGTAGAGGATAAACGACACCCTCGCTTAATAGTGGGCTATTGGAGAATAAACAATTTCAAATATTGAAGGATGCCAGGCAACATGAACCCTAGCTTCCCTTCTGTAGCTACCCATTTCGCCGAGGTCGTCAAGCCACTGCCGGGCCTCGGAGATATTGGCGTCCAGAGGACTGTGGACGCGCCCTGGCTCAAGAATGCTTCTGTAATCGATCACGCAAGCCACCAATCAAAGGATCACGGATCACACCCCAGATTTGGCATCCCTACGAGAGGCGTGATCACAAAATTTGAACTAGAAGCTGCTCCTCCTCACCAGTAGTACCCCGGCTGCCATAAAATCTGGGAAATGAAGGCCTCCGGCCCCACGAACCTCTGGAAAGAGGCCTGGTGCCTCCCGGCCAGGAAAACAGAATGGGCCTCGGATACCAAAGATCAGGCAAGAATCACCAATCTAGCTTCCAGTATGCATCTTGGCAGCCAGGGTTTCTTAGATCTGCTCTCTCCTGCCTTTCAAATCCAGATCTCTCTTCTCACGAGTAGATCCATCCTGCTTTGGGTCCGCTCGACAGATAGAGTTCAAAATCTCTTGCACGCCCTTGAGCATAGGCTGGGGATTCCCTCAGCTCTTCAGAGACTTCTATATGGAGTTAAACAACTTGATGCCTCTTTTCCCCTTTCATTTTATAAGATTGAAAGAGATGCTACTCTAGTCTTATCCCTTCGTTTGAGAGGGGGAGCCACGGGAAATTCATCATCTGCGCCAACTTTCTCCTACAAGGATGTTGTCCATGCACAACCCAAGAACTCTACACAATCCCCTGCGGCCCCCAAGCCTTTTCTGGTTGATAAAATAGAGGATGTTCCCTCCATAGATATTTCCCATCCAGATCTGGCAGATCAACTTCAAAAGTTTTCAGAAACCGCCATCATCTATAGATTCAATGGTCTTTAGCCTCGCACAAAGTATCTCTTCGAGTGGATCTACGCCAACTGGACCCACATCTGCACAGTCAAATTTTGCTCAAAGGGTTTCTTCATAGTAATATTTTTTCACAACAAGGATTATCAAAATGCCTTAACAGAAGGTCTATGGTTTTGGGGAATAGCTGGGATATTCCTCACCCCCTGGTTCCCAGATTTTGACACCGCTACAACAATCATCACCAAGATTCCTGTCTGGGTCAGGCTTCCCAATTTACCTGCCCATTTATGACACCTTTCAATATTCCAAGAAATAGGAAACACCCTGGGCCACTATCTGACAATAGATCACCTTCGGGAGTACCAAGGACTGTTCACATATGGCAGAATATGTGTGGAAATAGACATAAGTAAAGGTTTGCCTGATCAAATTAATCTCAAGATCGACAACTTCCTATGGACACATATTCTAAATTATGAGAACACTGCCTTCTGCTGCCGCCATTGTCACCAAACAGGGCACCTTCAAAATTCTTGCCCCACATTCCTTGCCAAAAAAAAGGAAAACAATCTCAAATCAAAATCTAAAAGATGGATACCATGTTATCTGCCTCCCGTGGATGACACTGAGTCCTCGAGTTTAGATGAGGAGGAGATTGATGCAGAAATTAAGCATGCAAAGCAGACGAATGATTCATCCTCTGTCGTCCCAGAGGGTCCTCCAGCTATGACGACCTCTCAGAAACACACTCATGAGTCCTCCTCTTCCGATACAGATAAGGAGACTCCTCCCACAGTCAACAACAGTCTACAAGTGGTTCCTGCCAATCCACACCAAGTTGGATGGGTTAAAGTCAACAAAAAGAAAGGGAACAAATTTCGCATGGAGGCTTTTTCCCATTCTGGGTAGAACCCAGTTTCTATATTCTTGCTTTCTAGTCATGCTTCATAGCTCTTTTTCTTGTTTCACTTACACTCTTCGGGACGGAGGTTGATAGTTCATCATTTCCAGTTGGCCTGTTTCTTGCCTCTCTTGATTGTAATCTCACCTTGTACTATATGATCGCTTAATAGAATTAGTCTTATTCAGAGAAAAAAAAAGGGCACCCTTGCTTGACTCTAATATTCCATTTATTTCTTCGTGCCAACCGTCGATGGTACTAAGCCTGGAAATAACATTCTCGTACAACTTGTCACTACAACCCTAAACTTAAGAGGAACCATTATCTCTTATAGCCTCTTCCAAAGCTTTGTCCTAGGAATGATGTCAAAATATGTTTTCTAGTCATAAAAATAACAGAGAAGCTTATATAGTTTTATTTTGCAACGTTGCTTTGCAATAATCCTAAAAGTAACAAGATGGTCTACAATTGAATCATATCTCCTAAACCCAACTTGGTCTTTAGCTATTTTACCATGCTTTTCAAGCACAAGGTTAATATAATTCTTTTCCAAAATAAGCCTAGCATATAACTTGGCTAAAATGTGGCTAATCATAATGGTCTCGTAATTGGATGAAATCTTTTATCCCCAACTTTAAAGATATGCACAACAAGACTCTTTGTCCAAGGCTTAGGGAAGTCTTACTTCACTGCCAAATTGAAGATCTTGGGTATGTGTGTGATGAAGATAGGTCCTCCCATTTTAAAAAATTCAGCTCGATAGCCTTCAATATCCTTAGCCTTCCCATTAGTGAATTGTTCAACCCTAAACTCAATATCTTCTTCAGAAAAGTTATCATCTTCTATAAAGACGTTCAAAATAGTGTCAATCTTAAATAATTCATAAAAGTATTTAAGATAGATATTAAAGAAATAAGATTATTTTCATTACTTTTACAAATCAAAAATTTCCTTCAAAACTTTCTAGATTAGAAATTTTAGAAAGTTGCGATGAAAAATGTGATCGGGAAGAGGCGGTGGTGAAGGGGGAAGAGAGCTCTGATCACGATTATGAGGGCAGATCTCGTTGATTTCCAAGCAATGGTTCAGCAGATGATGAGCTTTCCCGTCGAAAGCAGCAATGGGACCACCCTGTCTCAGTTGAAGACAAAGCCACAACGAGATCGACCCAATCGAATCAGCAGTGATAATACACCCTTCGCCCTGCTCGCGCTCGATTCCTCGTTTGCAAGGCCCCTGACTGCCATAAACGACTTATTTGGCACTCACCCTAATAAACCGAATCCAGTAGCATTCTGCAACAATTTGGCAGAACAATACGTGTATTCAGTGGGCACTGCAACGTCTAGTTCACATTCCAATTCCATGGGAATTGACAAGGCTAACATTTTACTGGGCCATATTACACGCTTTCGCTCGAATGGATTTCTGGAATTAATTAGCAGTTCTCTCACTACCATTCGAAATTCATTAATTTTTTATCAGAGACGTATTTTTAGTAGCAGTGTGATTATGGAGGTGGATTTGTGTGTTGGATGGTGGAGCATGGGTATGGGTAAAGGATGACAGACGATGAGGACCGTGACGTCTGTCCATGGTCTTCAATTTGGGTAAAATACGTTGTAGGGGAGGGAGTTCATTTGGATGCAAGAGGGGTTTAATATGGAAACGTTGACTTAGATGTACTAATTTAAAATTATAAATTATAATTGTTTATGGGGTTTTGGATAGATTTGTTGTTCAGTTTTGTTAAGACATTATTTGATGTGAAGTCACTTGTTCAAATCCTTGCTCCGATTAGGGTGATATATGTCTAATTCTCTGCCTAGACCAAAGTGATATATTAGGTATGATGAAAATGTAATCCTGCCAAAATTTTAAAAAATCTAACTCTAATTATTTATAATTAAATTTAACACAAAAATGATTAAAACCTGTTTATTTATTTATTGAAAATTATATCCTAAGAAATGAATGAGTTTAATAGACATTACTTTGACATTTTATTATTTTGTTTTTAAATAAATGAATGAAATGAATTAATAATTATATAGAGCTTGAGTGAGCCTAATGGTTAAGAGCATGTGTTTCCTCCTAAGAGGTCACAGGTTCAAAACCAGAGGGGTTGGGTCCCTTGTACCACAAACAAGGGGGTCCCATACACAAAAAAAGTGTGGAGATGGGTCCTTTGTACCACAAACAAGGGGGTCTCATACACCAATTTGGTGTGGAGGTGGGTCCCTTGTAACACAAACAAGGGGGTCTCATACACCACTTTGGTATCTATATACTCTCACTTTTTGTTCTTTTCACCAAAAATATCCATTTGGATAATATAATAATATACTCTCACTTTATAGTCTTTTCACCAAAAAATTAAAGGATCGAGATTTTTTCTACCAACAAGGAAACGTAATGTTTTTCTAGGAGGTTAAAAATATTAGGAGACTAAAAAAAAATCTAGCCAAAACACATGCACAAAGTGGAATTGGACCAAGAAACATATAGTTTCCTTACTCGGTACCACTGTAGTCTCTTAATTCTCTATATTTGTGCCCCCTCCCTTGCCAAGAAAACAACTTCTTATTGATTACCTCCTGCATAATAGTGATTCAGAAATGGAAAAGCTGCGACCTATTCCTCCATACAAAACCCAAATTCGTTTTATGAGCTCCCTTGTATGAATCCATGTTAATTGCAATCACCAAGTGGGAAGAGATCGAATCATCCACTTCCCATGACTATCACCTGATTAGTTCGTTAAGGATCACTCACAATGGGATATTCAAATTAGATATTATTAGCAATTGTTTCAAAAGGTGCAAAGAGAGGTTGATAGGATTCTTAAACTGGAATTGTAGAATTTCAAAATTTTTATTTTGATTTAAAAGAATCATTGTTGAATTATATTTAGGTTATTTCTAGTGTGTTTGTGTTAAGTTGGTAGCACATAATTAAAATATTGACATGATGAAAGTTGACTGAGATATAATTTACCACTTATTTTACCAATGAAATATTAAAACCTCATATAAGGTGGCATTCAAAATATATGGTGTATTCTTATTCTCATTTGTATTCTTTATAATTGATGATTATCTCATTTAGGAAATTATCTATAATTGATGTAAATCAAGAGAATGTATTATTACTCTGCATAAGTTGAACTCAACCCAAAGGATGAAAAATTAGAAGAATCCTACTATTGTTGTATATTGGTTGCTTCAATAGTAGGTTTTGGATGATATGGTTTGCTTAAAGAGATCGTTTCTTAATGTACCACAACTAGTTTCCAAAGGTTCTTTCATAGTTCATACCATTCTACATATGCATTTGTGGAGTAACTTAGAAACAATACATTGCCCCATCTCCATGAAGTCTCGTAGTTTTTGTATACATATCAAACAAGCCCTGGACCCATATGCACACTTTTCTTAGTAATGAGAAGTGAGATCTTCTTGTCACCTACAATATAATATGTGGAAGCTATTCAAAAGATGGTTCTTATATTGTTAGTGTGAAATTTTTATAACTTCTACATCATCTAATGGACTTGCAATGCATGGAGCTTTTGTATAAAATCTCTAGTATGGTATTCAGCGATTGTTTTACACTACCAACAAAATAAATTTTCACTTCAAAGGTAAGTTGAACATATTTTCACTCATAAGTAAATACACCCTTATTGTTTACAATTATGCATAGGCAACACTGATGGGAATCATTTAGAAATCATTTACCTAGGTTTTATATTTTCATCATTATTTAATACTTCAAATATATATATATAGTATTCAACCAAAAGAAATCTACCCCATAACCCATTTTTTTAATCCAAATCAAGCACTTTTGAAAGTTCCTTACCACAAATCAAAGAGTGTTTTTTATTGGAGTTGGGTATTTGAAAAACATTTAATTCATTAGAAATATAATTAATATTATAATAATATTTTTTACAATTTAATTAAAATCAAATGTAAAAACAAAGTATCTCATTACAAACATTTTTCCTTCCAATTTGTACATAATACCATAAAATACAATAAAATATTAAGGGATAGGAAAAAATTATATTATGCCATAAAAAAAATGTGAGTGAATATGTGTTCTTCCATCTGAATTGCAATGTTTCACCTATGTTAGTGCCCTCCCCATTAAACGAACTACACGAGTACCCTGATGGCTTTTCCTTCACCTTTGCTTCCCCACTCTAATATCGTATGCCATGGTTGAATTGGTCCTCTTGTGGATTTTCCTTCACCTTTGCTTCCCCACCGTTAAATCCCTCTACAGGTCTCGTAGGTATGGTACTATGTCGATTATATGGTACTATATTGATTATCCATGGTCACAGAGCTTCTGATTCCCCCCCTCCCCCCTTTATGATGATGATGCTTGTGCTCATGATTCACGTTATTAATTTTCTCCACGGGTCTAAGGATCAAGACCTTGAAAACATATTTTTATTTACCTCTCGTTCATGTTTCATTCTTTTATTTACCTCTCATTTCTATTTTTTCCTTGTTTAAAGACTTAAATTATGATGGGAAGTCACTAATGGAAAATATATTATTGACCTAAGTATAAAATATTTTTAAAGATTTTAATTTTGAATAATTTTTTTACAAAGTTTAAGGATAAAAATTCACTACAGTTATTTAAAAATCATGCACGAATATATAAATGATATCTAGAATTAATGACATAAAATATATGAGGCAGTTATCCATATTGAGGAAGAGAGCATACTAAACACATCTTTGAAGACTACTTAAGATATTCAAAGTTGTTTGTATTGTCAGAAAGGAACCCTCATCAAATGGGGGTGAAGGGAGTCCATTTTCATCATCTACAGTTGATGATGAAGCAGAATGTGGCAAGGTGCCCTGCAACATGCAAAATGATTCATATGAAAAAAAAACGTATTTTCAAGAACAAAAATCCCTTCTAGTAGAGCATATAACAAACTTTAGTAACTTTGGCACATTACCATGCCTAGAATTGTTGCGACAACGACGTTAACAACAATCTTCACCCATTCATCTTCAACTTATTTCCAACCACTGCAATATACCACATAAGAAATAAGCACATTTAAGTGTTTTAGTAGGCATTTAGGTAGGTCCAAGTCAGATTAAATGAATTGTAACGAAAGCCAAAAAAGTTTTTTATTTTACTTGTATTAAGATAAGTTCCCATAATGCAATATACAAGGAATTGTTGTTGTGATTAAATACTACATTTCTGCATAACCAAACGTGGAAATTAATAATTAGATTATCCATGCTTCCAATATTGAACCAATTCTCATATCGCAATCTTCTATGAACAAAAATGTGAGGAATATTTGTTTCAAGTGAGTGAAGCAGGATAGCCTTTTAGTGTGCAATGCTCCTGCCACGTTCTGCACATTGATTAACGATGTACTTCATCCATTCCTTGATACATTTGTTGTTTTATACTTGGATGACATCGTGATATTCATTGATAACATAAAGGATCATAGGAGACACTTGGATTTGGTGTTCGATGAACTGAAGAAAAAATAGTTGTTCTTGAAAAAGTCGAAGTATATGTTTGCTCAAACCGAGATTTTATTCCTTGGTCACATAGTGGGTCAAGGTCACATACAGATGGAGCCAAGTAGGGTGCAAATGATTGAGGATTAGGCCGAACCAAAGAATGTCCATGATATGAGAGTTTTCTTGGGGATGAACAACTACCAACGAAAGTTTGTAGAAGGTTATTCCAAGATAACAACACCACTGACATACCTTTTGAAGAAGGACAAGCGATGGGAATGGATAGAGAATTTTCGTGCAACTTTTGAAGAATTGAAGAGAAGGATGGTGACAACACTGATACTAAGGCTACCCAAATTTAAGCAATCATTTGAGGTACATACATATGTATCTAATTTTGCGATTGGAGGGTTCCTTTTGCAAGATGGGCATCCAGTGGCCTATGAGAGTTAAAATTTATTGGATAAAGAGCGATGGTATCAGATCCATGAAAATGAAATCACTGCCATCATTCATTGTTTACAGGTATGGAGGCATTACTTGATTGGGAAGCCTTTTGTTTTCAAGACTGAAAACATTGCAGCGAGTTATTTTGCATCCCAACTGAAATTTTCAACGAAGCAAGCTCGTTGGTAAGAATTCTTGGTAGAGTTTGACATGACTCTTGAGTACAGGTCGAGTAGAATCAATGCAGTTGTAGATTCCCTTAGCAAGAAGGGGCAGTCAGCGGCACTTGGGGAGGAATAAGAATGATTTGAGCACATGAGGAGTATATTCAACATGACCGATGAGATGCAGAGTAGACTTCAAGCTATTATGGAGACCTATATTCAGGCGATGAGCATTCTGAAGCGGGTGAAGGAGGGGAAGACTTGAAGGTTTTTCCTAAGAGATGGACTCTTTTTTTATGGGAACCAACTTTACATTCCAAATTCATTTGGACTTAGGAGACACCTCTTGAATAAGTGCCACGATTCTCCATGGGTTGGCCACCCAGGGTAGCATCGTTCGTTGGCATTATTAGAGAGGGGATACTTTTGAGAGAGCATGAGACATGATGTAGAAGAGTATGTACATGCGTGCATCATTTGGCAATAGGAAAAATTAGATACTCAAGGATAGGGAGGATTATTATAGCCTTTTCCGATTCGAGAGAGATTATGGATGAGTGTTTCAATGGACTTCATCACTCAGTTACTGTTGATGCAGGGGTATAACAGGATTATGGTTGTTGTCGACTATTTTTCCAAGTATGTCGTCTTCATTCCGATGAAGATACCATGCGGAGCCAAGAATACTACTGATTATTTCTTAAAATATGTTGTGAAACATTGGGGAGTACCATTGAGTATTATATTTGATAGAGATCTGATATTTACAGGTAAATTTTGGAACACATTATTCAAGCTAGTCTGGACAAAGTTGCTACAACTTTCGAATTATCATCTGCAGATAGATGGGAAAACTGAACATATTAATGCATTGTTGGAGGAATACTTATGAGAATATGTCAGGTATGATAAGAATACTTGGCCTGAACTCTTGGATGTGGCTCATTATAGATACAACTTGGAGAAGATTTTCACAACTAGGTATAGTCCATTTGAATTAGTCAATGGAGAGATGCCAGTTTCTCCATACACAATGCTATCAAGAGGATTTTTGAGGAGTCCTCATGCGAAGAGATTCTTGATAGCATGGGAGGAGGCCTTGGAGTTAGCACGGGTACATTTGCTTGATATTGCATGGAGAATGAAAAAATGGGCAGCCAAGGATAGGAGGGATGCACACTTCAATGTCGGGGACATGGGTTTTTTGAGGATCACTGGCGATCAATTTCAGCCACCAAGGGGACTGCGAGATCTTTGACCAGGAATAATGAAGGACCATTCCAGGTAAAGAAGCAAGTTGGGGAAGTTGCATATAAGTTGGAGCTTCTGAACCACATGAGTTCGAAACATTTGGTGTTCCATATTAGTTTGCTTAAGAAGTGTAGACTTGATGCAGGTCATCTTGAGAGGACAACACCATCTAGGGGACCATCCATGATAATGGATAGACCAAACTTGATTTTTGAGAAGATCCTTGATCTTCGTACGATAGGTGTTGAGAGTGCAGCACGAGGGGAGTTCTTTGTTCAATGGAAGGACGCACCAGAGGAGAGTGGTTGGGAAACAGAGGATTTCCTATGGAGATGGAAGAAGGAGATTGTCAAGGGCGATTCGTGGAATGGGCGCATGCCTGGGCGAGTCAAAATAGTGGGCGACTTGGTGAACGTGTTTGGAAAAGTTCAACGAGGGTGCACACTTGACACGCACCTACCGAAGCGAGGAGGCAAGAGAAAAAATGGCCCAAGTGTTGAGAAGTGATTATGGAGAGTTTATAATTTGCGATGGGTGGCGTTATGGTGGGCTGACGCTATGTGTAGGCGTGTCATGGGTGTAGAGCGGGTCGGCTTGGTAGGCCGAAGCTCCCCAAACGACACGACCCAACCATAAAGCATTTGAATGAACAAATATATATAAGGAGTCGAGAAAAAGTGCAAAGGCATCATCTAACATAGCTTCATGGTTCGCATTGTGAAGAGAAGTAAGTTCAGACAATGGTAGTGAACACAAAACAACAGACCCGAATATGGATGGGCCCACAGGGCGAGAAGACTAAGTTAAAGGTTGTGGCAACATACACGGAGTTGGTGACTTGGGTAGCACACGAAAATGCGTGCAGCTTGGGTAGAGTCGTGAAGCACATAGTGCTGACTCGGGTGTAACCCGACTACACGCACTGATTGGGTCGGGTCGTGTTAAAAAAATAGGAATACGTGCAAATTTCACTGGTAACGTGAAGCAAGGTCATCTGTGGCACAACAACGTGCATGGGAAGGAGAAATTTGCAGGAATTTGGGTAGAGGCCAAGTTCATCCTCCCCTTTGTAAAAATTGTATTTTACATGGAAATTTTATAAATGAAAATTATAAAATTTCTATATCGTTTGTTATTGGTCTTGCTAGCATATTGTTATTGTTGTATGTTATGTTTATTCCGTACATAGCTAATAATGAAGAAATAAGATAATAAGGTTTGGAGGCATAATCCATAAAACATGAAAGAAAAAACTAAGTATCGATGTTTAGTTGGTACCGCACAAGACTTTGATGAGAGGAATCGACTTGGGGGCATGATAGTATGGGTGAGGCATCATAATGTCGAGGATCTCCTCAGAGGAGATAATTTTCAAGTTCGTTGTAACACGAGTAGAGGATGTATTTATGACCTTCTGGCTCACTGGGTGTTTCACCAAATTTCTAAACAATGGAGCGACTCAATTAATATGATATGGACTCTGTTTTGGTGACATAACTCAGTTCCTGGTTGTCTTATGGTGCTCGCTAATGATTATGTAGCAGGTATTGTAATAGAAGTGTATTTTGTGATAGCGTGAATATATCTTGGCTCGGGCTAGTGGTGGGGCTTCTAGACCGACCCAACTCCATTCAACGTGACAATGTACGGGATATGATGGTTCGAGGTACAAAAACGATGGGGGTCGAAGGCCATGTAAATGGAAGTAGGTACAGGAAGATGAGGGATAATGTAGTGCCCTCAGGTAATAAACCGACAAAGAGTGGTCGACGTACTGATGCTCATAGACTCAAGGAGGCGATGCATGCCTACGATTTGGGCATGCTTATGGACGTCAAACATTTGATTAAAACCTGGGAAATAGATCTTAACTGTCTAACAAACGTGGAAGTCAAGGTGGAGGATTGGCAAGATATTGTCTCGGATTCCGGTAACACCTAGGGACACATCACTCAATACAAGCACATGGTGCACCTTTATTGGATTATGAAGAGTTTGGTGGCCAGAGCCATAATGACTCCTTAGGACATGCTAGGGAATCAAACCCGAGATTGCAGGAAACTCAAAGAGAGCTACAACTGATCCAAGTTCAGATTCAACATCAAAACAAGCGCCTTGGCCACATTGAAGAGCACATTCCATGCCTCCCTTAGTCAGATTTTCCAAGTTCGAGCGCAGGAGACCCAGCTGCAGTGGAGTCTTCTGATTAGTTGATGTTTTCTTGTTTACTTTTGTTGGAATTTTGCTAGTTTTTTACAGTTATATGTGTTGGTCACTATAGAATTCTATAGGTATATATGTAGAAACTATTGGTCAGACTTACAGGCTTATAAATCCTTGATGGACAGAGATAAAACTTTGAAATTTTGGTTGGCTTATAATGCATTTTGGTGGTCAGCAAACCTGGTTTCCCATACAGCAGGTTGAGGTCACCGAACGTCTTTTACATGATTGTAACCTGATTTTAAATTGAATGAATGAAGAAGGACCTACCCAACTTACCAAAAAAAAATTATCAACTAACAAAGTGAGCACAACGAGAATGAAATTATTAATGGTTTATAATGTTTTTAATTAAAAATAACCAAATATGTATAATCATTTATGTTTTTTTTATAGCCTATAATGTTCTTTCATTATAGTAATTTTTTTAAGGGACATATGTCAACTCCAAATTGAGTACAACAAAATTACAGATAGTCCTTATAATGTATTGTAGAATAAGTCTCTTAGCTCAATCACTTCTCAAATCTAAAACTTTATAAAAATCTGAAACCTTATAATCTGTCAAGAAACACTAATCTCTCTTAATATTCGAGCTATGAAACTAAATATTAATGAAAAGTGTCACTTGTACCTTATTGATTTAGAAAATTTAATTATTAAAATGATTAATTTTATAATTCTTTAAAACCTCTCAATAAGAAAAAACCCTTTTAATAAGGTTGATTTGTAGTGACATATTTTAATTTTTTTAAATTAATTATTGTTGAAATTAAACTTTCAAATAATAAATTTTTTTATTAAATTAAATGATTATGATTACAAGGTAAAAGAGCGTATGTCACTGGATATTTACGCCTTAAGGCATCCCTCTTTGAAAACAACTCCCCTAGCTGCCTTCGTGTCATAATCTATGCCATTCGATCTTTTGTTAGACGATTGGATTATCATTAGCGGTTGATTTGAATTGTGACGATTGCCATGTTTGTAACCGTCCTTCGAGTAGATTTTCTTTACGCAATGGTCTTCTTCTATACACCTTTGATCTATCTATTAACAACTGCATGGAACAAGTTACAACTGCGTTTAGCAGTTACACAACACACGATTCCACATACATGGAGTTGGGAATGAGAAGCAATTGTCTAGGTTCTGAAATTTTGGTATTCATTATACTATACACAGCTGCTGCGGACGAAGACATTTAAGGTAACATCGAATCTCTGTTTTTTTTGTTTTATTTTTTGAGGACTTTTTGCAGAGTGTAAGATTCCATGTTTGATTCCTGTTTACCACGCAAAATTGTGGGGAGAAATCAATTTTTGGATGGATACCTCCAATGAGTCTTCTTCAGATCAATATCTCGGTATCGTTCCTGGGTGCGAATGCTACTTAGGATGGCAGCAGTGCTTAAATGACTTCCTGGTTACGCTCTCGTTCCTACCCTGCGTTATACCCAACTGTAAGCATGTTAGTTTAATTGATAGACGCTGCAATGGGCATTGGGGGTGTATTGAATAATGTGCTCTCTATTTATTTACAGCTAAATTGTTTGCAGACTGTGGTGGTAAAGCCCCTTCCTCAGCTCCCTTGCCAGTCACTCCTCACGCTCTCTGTTTCAGTAGTACTGCCATGGATGGAAGACTTATGGTCGAATGCTCGGATCTAGTTCGAAGGGGGGCTCCATCAGATAAACTCACAGAGGTAAGAATTTTTTTCTAATTTTTTATGGTAGATTGGTTGGAATGCTAAGTGGTACCATATCGATGAAGTAGGGCACAAGTTTCTTCATTTAATCATATGAGAAGACAAAATCCCCCCTCCCCCAAAAGTTTAGTCTGATCTGAAAATGAATTGGGGAAATAAGGCCACAAGTGATGAAAATGGATCCGAGAGACGAGGGCTTAGGCCAAGAAATTGAACAAAATCTCCGTTGTCGATTAAGTAGAGAGTGGTGATATGAGGTTTTGTGTAAAATGGATTAGAGAGATAAGGACTTAGGCTTAGAAATTGAATAAGCTCTCATTTGCCAATTGACCAGAGACTGGTGATATGAGATTTTATGGAAAATGGACGGGAGAGTCAAGGGCTTAGGTCAAGAAATTAAATAAGCCCTCTGCTTCTGATTGAGCAGAGAGTGCTAATATGAGGTTTTGTTTCCCTTTCTTAGAAATTTATTTATTTTATTTATAAATTAGCATAGCTTTGTATTCCAAGATGAAAACGGGACCAATTTGGTTAAATACACCAATCGCTTGTGCTTAGTTTTCGAGCAAAGTTATTTAACTGCATTACTCATCCATGGTGTCACAACATCTCTGAAATTTGGGTATAAATTAATTGAAGGAACTTCATAGTCTGTATTTCATATTGTTGATTTACCACTGATAGCTAGACCCTCTTCGTTGATTCCGTTCCCGTGTTCATATTATTATTTTCTTGTCAATTCGAGTTTTAGGCAGAGGATTTCGACATCGATTGCAAGGAAAAACAAACCATGCTCCTGTTGAGAAATTCAATGATCAAGACTTCAGTAACATCATGTCTTGTTTTCCCTCCGCAATTGATACACACAAGTTCAATCGAGGAGCACCAATAATGATTCATTGGCATGATGGTGAGGCATAGTAGAGCACCGCATTGAGTTTTCTCCATTTTCATTTAAGACACTTTATTTTTTCCTCCTTTCCATTTTTTTCCTATTTTTTGAGTGATATAGATAAGTTTTTACCTTCTATAGCTGCGCAAAGTATGAAAGTTGCACCAGGGCAGGTATTATGGGAGATCGTGAAGCAGAACTACTCTTTTCTTGTGATGCTGATCCAGGTGGATATCAGTGGCCACCCACCTATTCCATTTGGACCCACACCATCAATTCTTGCAGCTTTTCACATTCAACGCCACTTACTATTTTTAGCAAGCTTTTGGGTCCTACACTCCCAGAGCCGTTTTGGGGCCTTAATGATCCAGGTGGATATTGGTGGCCACCCACCTATTCCATTTGAACCCCCACCATCAGTTCGTTCTGTTTTTAAGTTGTAGCACAACTTACTATTTTTAGCAGTTTTTCGGGTCCTGAACTTCCAGAGCCGTTTTGAGGCCCTAGACGACGTTTTTTGGGAAAACTGGGAGCAACATGGGTTCAGTGACTGATTTTTCTCACATTGAAAGTTGTAATCCTCAGATATATCTTTCTAACGAGCTATTGATTGCGTCAAACAGAGATCGGATGCCAAAGTTACGTCCCCGGGAAGTTGAAACACCAATTTACTCAAACGAGACCCACAGTTTTGGCGCTTCATCCCTAGAGTTAGGTTTTTGGATGTTTCAGTTTTTCCATTGTTTCTCAATAATAAATAAGCCCTCGAGCCTCATTGTAACACAGTTCAGAGGTCTATAGCCACCACATCTCTTCTCAGAGATTCGCTACTAGCACCCTAGCTATTTTATTTCCATTATGTCTATAAGCATATTTTTGTTATTTGATATTAATGAAATGACACATTATTTCCACTGCATCTCTATGTTTATGGTTATTTCTGTATTCTGTTGCATTCCTACATAAATCCGGATCAGATGCCGAATAACAACAGGAGCACCAAGATCCAGTTCAGCGAAGACACTAGTAATCTCTGTAGGTTGCACTCATTCAATTTTGTTGGTATATTTTGAACTGCTTAGTTGCATAGTACGATCATTTTTTTTAAGTACCAACAGAGACTTCAAGAAGAAAACATATAGATGCATTAAAACGGAGATTGCAGACTCCAAGGGAAGAACTGCATGCCTTGGACCTTGATTCTCCATAATATTATAAGGCTATTTTCCGTGCAAGGATTTATATTTAGCTGCATTTTTTCAATAAAATGCAAAATTCTTGCAATTTTTGTTCACAAAGGTGCTTATTATGATTGAATAAAGGTATAGATAACTCTGGCAATGTTGTTGTTTTCCTCTGTTGTCTGTGTTATAGGGATCAATTCCATTAAATCATGATTTGATCTTTAGCACGCTAACCATATAACTTTGTTCTTCCACTCTGGTCTTCGGCAGGTTAACCATATTTCTGTTCTTCCTCCTGTCTGAAAGAAGTAATAGTTGCTAACATACTATAGGACAAGTAATGTCACCTAAAGTGTGTTGAGCCCTGGGTGGAGGAAAGTTTAGAAGATGAAAAGCAAGGAATTGTGCAGGTAAATTACCTCTCTTTTGATCCACCTTACATACAAACCAAATGCTCCGATTGGGGAGATTGGAAGTACAGAGAAGTTGATTGCTTCATTGAGCTCCTCTGTAACTGGGAACAACTATGACACACATGAGTTTGTTGAAAGCAATGTGCAAAAGTATGCATGAAATTATTTCCCAGAAATTTGTGGGAATTAACTTGGTTATTCTTTTGTATCAAAGTTCAAAATAAAATACTTTCATTGTAACATTTCGAAAAAAAATTTGCTTGGTCTCAATTTGAAATAAACTTCTTTCATTATAGCATTTCAGAAGCTATATACTATTTGAATCCATATACTTTGACTGGTACACACAATTTTGCAGAAGCTTTATATTATATGTGGTTAGTGCCAATCATAGGCAGTGACCAAATTATGAAAATGATTGGTATTATGGTATTCCATTAATTTTATTATTTGTAATATGAATCATAAAAAAATACTGGTATTATGGCATTCCATCAATTTTCTTATTTGTAATATGAATCATAAAAACATGCACGCAATCATCTGTATTTGTTCAAATGGTAGCTTTGTTCAGTTTTTTTCCATTAAATTTCAGATGGAAGTTGTGAAACACATTCCTGTTGGAAGGGAGAGTCAACCACTTGTAATTCATTTATCGTTGATTTATAAAGAAATGAACTTGTTAGTAAATTAAACAGAGTTTTGAATGTGATTTAAGACTTGGAAATTTTGGGTGGTCACCTATAAAGGATGATTCACACTCTATTATTGTGTACATAAATTAGGATTTATCATTACTTTATGTAACATATTTTATAAAAGAAATATAAATTTATGATTGTGCGAGGAAATGAATATGATTTTAAACTTTATCAAAAATATTTTAAGAAGGTTGATTGGTATAGGACTCAAGAAACACAACAATACATGTCTATTAGACAAGATGGAAGTAAATAAAGAAGATGAAGATAATCATTTGTGCATATTCCATTTGTACCTTCAATAATTTTTTGTATGTCAAAATACTTCCAAAATTTATACTTTAAGGCATTTCCTTTGCAACATGTAGTGCAATTGCTAGTTAAACAATTTTTGATTAGTATAATTTGAATAGATATTTATTTTAAAACATGTTTCTAGAAAATTTGTTAATATAAAAAAAAATTGTAATACTTATTTTCAAAACTGTTTCCAAATAATATTTTGGAAAAAAAATATATATATTCAACAGATTGAGAGACGTTGTAATCAATGTTGATAACTGCATCAAAAATGAGCAAAGCGGCCGCCAAAAACAGCTTCACCTCACCTTCTTCGCCTATTAAAAACCCGCAATCACTGCGAGCAAGACACCACGGATGATAACTGCGGACTGGATTTTAGAAATTTTGTAATGTATCAATAGTGTAAGTTTCAAATCTAAATTTGGTTATTTTAAGTTAGATTTATCAAATGGATTAAATTTATTGAAATGTAAAGTTTAATTATTTTATATATTAATTTATTTTATTTTTGGAATTTGATTTTTGTGATTTATAATTTGTAAAATAATATTTTCAGTGATAATTATATATGATGATATATTGTCGATGTGTTTCAAACCAATAAAAATTAATGAGAAAATCTAATTAGCAGTTAAGAAATAACAACTAGTTTAAGTAAGAAAAAAAAAATATATATATATATATATAATAATTTATTAAATTATTTTATTATTATATTATATTTAATTTAGTTTATTAGTTAATAATGATAGTATATTTTATTATTATATTTTAATTTCTTAATTAAAAAATATTCATTAAAGTAGAGTTTAAATAATAATAAGAAAATTAAGATTTAAGTAGTTATTTTTTTATTATTATATAAATATAATTTTGGTCATTAAAATATATCTTTATTAATAAAAAAGCTATTAATCAAATATAATTAAAAATAATAATAAAATCTAATTGGAGTGAAATATATATAAAAAAGAAATTATTAGATTTATAATATAATATTAAATTATTTTATTATTATATCAATTTAAATTTTCTTATTACTGGATAAATATAATATGTTTTATTATTATATTTTTATATTTATAATATTAATAAATATAATTTTAAGACAAATTTATCTTGATTTTTTTATTTTTTTTATTGCGTTGTTTTTAATGGTATTTTTTGGAAGTTTTTTTGGTCTAATTTCCATAAAATCTGGCAGAAATTAATTGAAATCACAAACTTGATTGGTAACCCCTACACAATCTAAGTGCTCTAAGGATTTTTTAGGTGTTGAATCCATATACAGTGAAAAAAATCAGTTTAAATAACACAAATCAAGATTTCACCTCCAATTTCCTCCACACTAAAAACTCCAAAAATTCATTAAAAGCAACTCATTTTTTAAATAATCATTCTCATATATAAATAAAATTATATAATTATAATTTTATCATTTAAATTTATCTTAATTATCCTCCTTTTTACACATAGACATATTAAATTTCAATCATATTTGTAAATAATTTATAATTATTATTTTAAAAATTTTAATTATCTAATTTATTTTTATTATTATTTAAAAAATTTAAATTATCTAATTTATTTTTTTAATTAGAAAAAGATAAACTTTAAACTAATTAAAAATATTGATAATTATCGTTTCATAATTAAAAAGATTTTAATTAAATGAAAGATTTTATTGAAGATAAAAATGAAATAATAAAACGCTAGATAAATGAAATACACATCTGCTTATATCCATGAGTAGCCTCCATTGCATTGCATGACTTATTACTTGACTTTTGAGAATCATGACAAGTGGGACAGTGTTCCCACTTGAAGTTTAGATGCTCATCGCCATATGCTATACTAATGGGACTCGTCCTCCTTTCTTATTTATTCTCGTTTTTTTCATGAATTGATGTACCTCGGAAAAGAGGCAGATCAGTGATGGAGGATGTCTCGAGATCGCCCCTAAACCTCAGTGCCCTGGAGGAGCCGAAGAGACTCAAGGAGGTGATGCATGCCTACTATTTGGGCATGCTTATTGATGTCAAACATTTGATTAAAACCTGGGAAATAGATTTTAACCCTTTAAAAATTGCAGAAGTCAAGGTGGAGGATTGACAATGTCTTGTTTCGGATTCGAGTCCTGGTTACCAGAAACGGCACGTTACCAGGCGTTTTGGGAAAAAACGGTGCTAGAAACGTAACGGCCGGGGGAACGCCGTTCTGTACGGTCGTTTCCGTTGTCAGCGCCCAAAAACCGGTTTCTTGCGAAACGAGTTGCCAAACTCACTGTTTCTTACCACCGTTTCTCCACAGTTTCCTCTGGACTGGCCTTAACGAACTGTGAAACTGGTTGTTTCTGCCTTAACTGCTGTTCAAAACTCAAGTAATCTGTTCCAAAACTACAGAGGGTTTTTTTATAGATTGTAAATTCATTAAAACGGGTTTTTTTATAAATTGTAAATTCATAAAAGCTCGAACTCTCCAGCTCTGAAACTTGAGTGATTATGTATAAACTATGCGTAGTATGTTCTAGAGGTTTTTTAATCAATTTTAAATTCATAAGAACTCGAACGCTCTAGTTCTGAAACTGTAGTTGATCATCTATAAACTGTGCGCATGGAGAAAAAACTCCAGTTGTTATTGCGGGAAGCAATGTTCTTCAATTATTTAAGAGGCAGAGCAGAGTCTAATACCATTCACCGGATTCAAGGAAAGCGCAGATTAGCGCCAATTGAGCAGCTTCATGCAGCGAGTTAGCTTCAGCGCCATTTCAATCTCAGCGATCTCAGCGTTGGCCCTTCAGCAATTTCAGCCCTCAACATCGATCTCATCTTTCAGGTGAGTCCATCAGACTACTGATTCCTAAAAATTTGATTGGTTGTGAGGTAAACTTTGTAAAGAATTTGTTGTAAACTTTGTAAAGAATTTGTTTAAATTTCTATGAATCTGTATGAATCTGTATCTGCGCAAGTGGATTTAAAATGATCTACATATGAATGTTTGTTTACAATTTCACAAGGTGAAACATTGATGTTTATGATTAATGCTTTGTTTTATATTGTTAACATATAATTATGTTTTTTTCTCTCTCCTCGTTTCTTATATGCGAAACCTCTAAACACCGTTTCTCGTACCGTTCTCGTTTCTCGTTTCGTTTCCCGTTTCTCGTTTCTGGTAACATAGATTCGAGTAACACCTAGGGATGCATCACTCAATATAGGCACACGGTGCACCTTTATTGGATTATGAAGAGTTTGGTGGCCAGAGCCATAATGACTCCTCAAGGCATGCCAGGGAATGAAACCCGAGATTTCAGGAAATTCAAAGAGAGCTACAACTGATCCAAGTTCAGATTCAACATCAAAACAAGCGCCTTGGCCGCATTGAAGAGCACATTCCATGCCTCCCTTAGTCAGATTTTCCGAGTTCGAGCGCAGGAGACCCAACTCCAGTGGATTCTTCTGATTTGTTGATGTTTTCTTGTTTACTTTTGTTGGAATTTTGTTAGTTTTTTACAGTTATATATGTTGGTCACTATAGAATTATGTAGGTATATATGTAGAAACTGATGGTCAGACTTACAGGCTTTTAAGTCCTTGATGGACAAAGATAAAACTTTCAAATTTTGCTTGGCTTATAATGCATTTTGGTGGTCAGCAAACCTGGTTTTCCATATGGCAGGTTGAGGTCACCGAATGTCTTTTATATGATTGTAACCTGATTTTAAATTGAATGAATGAAGAAGGACCTACCCAACTTACCAAAAAAAAAATACATCAACTAACCAAGTGAGCACAACAAGAATGTAATTATTAATGGTTTATAATTTTTTTAATTAAAAATAACCAAATATGTATAATCACTTATGTTTTTTTTTATAACTTATAATGTTCTTTCATTATAGTAATTTTTTTAAGGGGCATATGTCAACTCCAAATTGAGTACAACAAAATTATAGATAGTCCTTATACTATATTGTAAAATCAGTCTCTTAGCTCAATCACTTCTCAAATCTAAAACTTTATAAAAATCTAAAACCTTATAAAACTTGATATGTTATATTTGGTGTTCAGTAATATTCACATGGATCAAATTTGGTGGATTCCATTTTTTGACAAATGAATTCCGTCGAGAAACACTAATCTCTCTTAATGTTCGAACTATGAAAATAAATATTAATGAAAAGTATCACTTGTACCTTATTGATTTAGAAAATTTAATTATTAAAATGATTAGTTTTATAATTCTTTAAAACCTCTCAATAAGAAAAAACCCTTTTAATAAGGTTGATTTATAGTGACATATTTTTATTTGTTTAAATTAATTACTGTTGAAATTAAAATTTCAAATATTAAATTTTTTTATTAAATTAAAAAATAATGATTACAAAGTAAAATAGCGTATGTCACTCGGTATTTACGCCTTAAGAAATCTCTCTTTGAAAACAACTCCTCTAGTTGCCTTCGTGTCATAATCTATGCCATTCAATCTTTTGTTAGATGATTAGGTTATCATTGGCGGTTGATTTGAATTGTGATGATTGCCATGTCTATAACTGTCCTTCAAGAATATTTTCCTTATGCAATGGTCTTCCTCTATACACCTTTGATCTATCTATTAAAAACTGCATGGAATAAGTTACAACTGTGTTTAGCAGTTACACAACACACAATTCCACAGACATGGAGTTGGGAATGAGAAGCAACTATTTGGGTTCTGCAATTCTTGAATTCATTATACTATACACAACTGCTGCAGACAAAGACATTTAAGGTAACATCGAATCTCTGTTTTTTTTTGTTTTTTTTTGTGTGGACTTGTTGCAGAGTGTAAGATTCCATCTTTGATTGCCGTTTACCATGCAAAATTGTGGGGAGAAATCAATTTTTGGAAGGGTACCTCAAACGAGTCTTCTTCAGATCAATATCTCGGTTTCGTTATTGGGTGCGAATGCTACCCAGGATGGCAACAGTCCTCAAATGACTTCTCGGTTACGCTCTCGTTCCTTCCTTGCGTTATACCCAACTGTAAGCACGTTAGTTTAATCGATAGAAGTTGCAATGGGCATTGGGGCTGTATTGAATAATGTGCTCTCTATTTATTTACAGGTAAATTGTTTGCAGACTGTGGCAGTAAAGCCCCTTCCTCGGCTCCCTTGTTGGTCACTCCTCAAGCTCTCTGTTTCAGTAGTACTTCCATGGATGGAATACTTATGGTCGAATGCTCGGATCTAGTTCGAAGGGGGGCTCCATCAGATAAACTCGCAGAGGTAAGAATTTTTTTCTAATTTTTTATGGTAGATTGGTTGGAATGCTAAGTGGTACCATATCGATGAAGTAGGGCACAAGTTTCTTCAGTTAATCATATGTGAAGACAAAATCCCCCCTCCCCCAAAAGGGTAGTCTGATCTGAAAATGAATTGGGGAAATAAGGCCGCGGGTGATGAAAATGGATCGGAGAGATGAGGGCTTAGGCCAAGAAATTGAACAAACTCTCTGTTGTCGATTGAGGTTTTGTAGAAAATGGATCAGAGAGATAAGGACTTAGGCCTAGAAATTGAATAAGCCCTTAGTTGCCGATTGACCAGAGATTGGTGATATGAGGTTTTGTGGAAAATGGATGGGAGAGTCAAAGGCTTAGGTTGAGAAATTAAATAAGTCCTCTACTTCCGATTGAGCAGAGAGTGCTAATATGCGGTTTTGTTTCCCTTTCTTAGAAATTTATTTATTTTATTTATAAATTAGCATAGTTTGTATTCCGAGATGAAAACAAGACCAATATTTGGTTAAATACACCAATCGCTTTTGCTTAGTTTTCGAGCAAATTTCTTTAACTGCATTACTCATCCATGGCATCGCAACATCTCTGAAATTTGGGTATAAATTAATTGAAGGAACTTGACAATCTGTATTTTGTATCGTTGATTTACCACTGATAGCTAGACCATCTTCGCTGATTCTGTGCCCGTGTTCATATTATTATTTTCTTGTCAATTCGAGTTTTGGGCAGAGGATTTCGACATCGATTGCAAGGCAAAACAAATCACGCTCCTGTTGAGAAATTCAATGATCAAGACTTCAGTAACATCATGTTTTGTTTTCCCTCTGCAATTAATACACAAAAGTCCTGCCGAGGAGCACCAACAATGATTCATTGGCATGACGGTGAGGCATAGCAAAGCACCGCATTGAATTTTCTCCATTTTCATTTAAGACATTTTATTTTTTCCTCATTTCCATTTTTTTCCTATTTGTTGAGTGATATAGATAGGGTTTTACTTTCTGTAGCTGCGCAGAGTATGAAAGTTGCACCAAGGCAGGTATTATGGGAGATCGTGAAGCATGACTACTCTTTTCTTGCGATGTCGAATAACAACAGGAGCACCAAGATCCAGTTCAGCGAAGACACTAGTAATCTTTGTAAGTTGCACTCATTCAAGTTTGTTGGTATATTTTGAACTGCTTAGTTGCATAGTATGATCATTTTTTTTTAAGTCCCAACAGAGACTTCAAGAAGAAAACATATAGATGCATTAAAATGGAGATTGCAGACTCCAAGGGAAGAACTGTGTGCCTTGGACCTTGATTCTCCATAATATTATAAGCCTATTTTCCGTGCAGGAATTTATATTTAACTGCATTTTTTCAATAAAATGCAAAATTCTTGCAATTTTTGTTCACAAAGGTGCTTATTATGATTGAATAAAGGTATATATAACTCTGGCAATGTTGTTGTTTTCCTCTGTTGTCTGTGTTATAGGGATCAATTCCATTAACTCATGATTTGATCTTTGGCACGTTAACCATATAACTTTGTTCTTCCTCTCTGGTCTTTGGCAGGTTAACCATATTTCTGTTCTTCCTCCTGTCTGAAAGAAGTAATAGTTGCTAACATACTATAGGACAAGTAATGTCACCTGAAGTGTGCTGAGCCCTGGGTGGAGGAAAGTTCAAAAGATGAAAAGCAAGGAATTGTGCAGGTAAATTACCTCTCTTTTGATCCACCTTACATGCAAACCAAATGCTCTGATTGGGGAGATTGGAAGTACAGAGAAGTTGATTGCTTCATTGAGCTCCTCTGTAACTGGGAACAACTATGACACACATGAGTTTTTTTGAAAGCAATGTGCAAAAGTATGCATGAAATTATTTCCCAGAAATTTGTGGGAATTAACTTGGTTATTCTTTTGTATTTGTTCAAATGGTAGCTTTTTTCAGTTTTTTTCCATTAAATTTGAGATGGAAGTTGTGAAACACATTCATGTTGGAAGGGAGAGTTAGCCACTTCTTATAATTCATTTATCGTTGATTTATAAAGAAATGCACTTGTTAGTAAATTAAACAGAGTTTTGAATGTGATTTAAGATTTGGAAATTTTGGGTGGATTCACACTCTATTATTTTGTACATAAATTAGGATTTATTATTACTTTATGAAACATATTTTATAAAAGAAATATAAATTTATGGTTGTGGGAGGAAATAAATATGATTTTAAACTTTATCAAAAATATTTTAAGAAGGTTGATTGGTATAGGACTCAAGAAACACAACAATACATGTTTATTAGACAAGATGGAAGTAAATAAAGAAGAAGAAGAAGATAATCATTTGTGCATATTCCATTTGTACCTTCAATGATTTTTTGTATGTCAAGATGCTTACAAAATTTATGTTTTAAAAATTTCCTTTGCAATATGTAGTGTAATTGCTAGCTAAACAATTTTTTATTAGTATAATTTAAATAAATACTTATTTTAAAACATATTTCAAAAAATTTATTAATGTTAAAAAGTTTTGTAACGCTTATTTTCAAAACTGTTTCCAAATAATATTTTGGAAATTGAATAAAGCTAATTTAAAAAATAATAAAATAATAAAAAATAAAATCAACAGATTGAGAAACGTTGTAATCAATGTTGATAACTGCATAAAAAATGAGCAGAGCGGCCGCCAAAAACAGCTTCACCTCACCATCTTCGCCTATCAAAAACCCGCAATCACTGCGAGCAAGACACCACGGATGATAACTGTGGACTGGATTTTAGAAATTTTGTAATGTATCAATCGTGTAAGTTTCAAATCTAAATTTGGATATTTTAAGTTAGATTTATCAATTATTTTATATATTAATTTATTTTATTTTTGGAATTTGGTTTTTGTCGTTTATAATTGGTAAAATATTATTTTCGATGATAATTATATATAATGATATATTGTCGATGTGTTTCGAACCAATAAAAAATAGTGAGAAGATCTAATTAGCAGTTAAGAAATAACAATTAGTTTCTAGGATTGCTAGAAAAGCATAATGTTCCTTCTTCCTTCAAGTCCCTTAGCACGATTCGCAGCTCTCTTAAATCGGTTAAAGATCCGGTAAACCCTAGGGATGGAAAAGGTGTCTATATTATTCTTTGTTCTTGTGGGACACCTTACATTGGTGACACTGGTCGATGTATTAACCAAAGGATCAGTGAACATGTTGTTGACATTAAGCATGGAAGATCTCGCACCTCTGCCCTAGCTGAGCATGCAGAAAAGACTAACCATTATAATTATATTTGCATTGAAGAGGCTAAAGTCATAGCTAAGATTGACCATTTCCATCATAGGAAGTTAAGAGAGGTATTAGAAATTGAAAAAAGACCCGTAAATCTCAATAGAGATCACGGCTGGGATATAAGCAGGTGTTGGATCCCTGCCCTATATTCTTAATGGTTAAAAAAAAAAAAAAATTATTTATTTATTTATTTATTTTTTTAATTTTTTAAGAGAAAGAGAATAATAGGAATACAAATTTACATACCGTTAAATATATATAAAATACTATAATATAATAGGTAACAAATAATTAAATAATAAGGAATTAATAAAGAAATAAATAATATAATAATTAATTAACTAAATAAAATAAAATAATATATATATATATATATATATATATATATATATATATATATATATATATATATATATTATTAAATAATTAAACTTTTAAATTAATTAAATAGAACTAGCAGTTATAATTTTATTTATTTATTTATGGTTATTTTTTAAGAGAAAGGAGAATAATAAGAATTAAAAAAAAAAAAATTACATACAATTAAATAAATAAAAATACTATAATATAATAGGTAATAAATAATTAAATAATAAGGAATTAATAAAGAAATAAATAATAATAATAATATTTAATTAACTAAATTAAATAAAATATAAAGATTTATAAATATATTTTATTAAATAATTAAATTTTTAAATTAATTAAATAGAACTAGCCATTATAATTTTATTTAATAATTAAGTAAATAATTAAATTAATTAAAATATAACTAGCAATTATTAAATTTCATAGTCAAACTCGCTGTTATCCTAAGGGCTAGTTTAGCCATTTCTGCATCTATTTAAACTCAACGTCCGGATCTGATCTTTCACCTAGTCCTTATGATGAACTACACTAGTTGGTTCGAAACGCGTAGACAATGTTCATTTGAATGTGATTATTAAGAAAAAAAATCTACATAATTTTAAGATGGATCAGAGAAGCCAAAATTCTATAAACAACTAGTTTAACTAAGAAATATATATAT